>JABFQM010003093.1:0-12788 GCA_022816865.1 Zelostemma sp. ZL-2020
CAAGTTACAAAAGCAGTTGAACATTCTTTACATCAAGGACATCGAGGAACTTTTGGATCTTTTCGAAAGTCTCGGGAGACTCACGAAAGCCGAGCATGCGCTGGTGCCTCCGCTTCTCAACAAAAACTCTGTACTTGGTCTCTACGTTCGACGCATGATTATACTGTTCGATACTTTGACATTTGACGATGTTATTACGCTGTACGAAGATACAAAGGCGTATATTTACAAGGAAGATAAACATTTGGGCTCGACAAGTGTTACTTTTTCCGAGCCTTTCAGTCACAGGTGAGAAATTTTTCATCAAACAAAATTTTGTGCTAAAATGTTTGGGTGTTTTTTAGGCCACGAGATGCGTGGGCTGGGAGACAAGCTGAACTCGTCGTCGCTCAACAGGCTCACGCTTTGCAAACGGACGAGCACAAGGCTCTTCCTCCGAAAAAGTTACAAGCGCTTATCAAAGATTTGCTTCACTGCAGTCCATATTATGCCGAAGCTGTAAGAATATTTGAAGAATCTACTGGAATAATGACGGATGAATGAATTAATGAAACACAATTTTCTGGAATTACAGCACTATCTCAGTTACCTGAACTACTTGCGAGTTAACGAATACTGCGGTGCCGTAGATAGCTTGTATTACTGTTTCGATAGATTAGTGCCTTTGGAAAACCACTCGATGCCTGAAGAAAAACCACGAATGTTTAGATACGCCGCTCTCAATCTCGCGTCTCTTCATGTACAATTTAACCACAAGTAACAGCTTTATTGGCATATTTAACAACGCTAATTCGCTACATTATAATTGATGTCCAATATCGTTTCAGAGAGGTAGCGAAAGCAGCTTTGAAGGAGGCCATTATGATGGCCCAAGAAGCAGGTGATAACGTCTGCCTTCAACTTGCCCACGCGTGGATGTACCACTTGACGGATGAAAAGAAGTAATTCCGACTTTAGAAACTTTGGTTTTCATTGCTTCAAAGTTATGAATACCGTGACGACTTTTTTACAGAGGCTCGTTGATCGAGAGGTCTATTGGGAAAGCAAATATTTTAGGAATTAGCCACACGCAGAGTTTAGGCTTCATCGCATCGGCTCATAACGCCGCGATGGAAGCCAAAAATCCTCAAATTGTGTTCGAGGTTTGTCGAAAAAATCTTATCCCGAATAAATTGTATGAATAAAAAAAAACATTGATTAAATTTTGTTCTCCGCAGACGCTCATGAATGCTGACGTTTTGAACTGCCAGAGTTCTATGCTCGATCTCGTGTCCGTGACGAACGTGGAAAGAGCTGCATTGTGGGCTTACTATGGCAAAATGGAAATGTCTTCGGTTTGCGCCCAACTTCTATTACTGTACAATTCCGGGGAAAAGAAGCAGCACATGTTCAGCGGTCAAACGACGTGTCAAGCGATTGTCAACGTCGCGAATATTTTATTAGAATACGGCGATTACCTGATAACGAGTATTGTCTTGAACCACGCTAAGCAGAGATTTCCCAACGAGCCCAGCAAAAAAGTTAGCGAAATCAACACTTGGAGTCGAACAATTTTTTCACCGTCTTATGCGTTTTTTAGATATGGAAGCTGAGCGAAAGAATTTACGAGTTCACGCGACTGATTAGGCACGGGGATGTAAGAGAAGCCGAAGTTATGGCCAAGGAAATTTCGAGCTTGGATCCTCTAGAGAGTTCATTCCGGTAAAACAAAGGAAACATGAATTAAAGACGTTGAAGGAATCATGGATTTTATCGATCTTTTTATTTTAGGATGGTTGAAGTTTTCCTGGCTAAAGGGGACTATCCAAAAGCACTGGGGCTCATACAGAGCATAGAAAAGAATCCCAGTCTGACCCCGCAAAATAAAGTGCGGGCCATGATTTTTTCTAGTCAGATCATTTGTACTGCCGTGCTTCCCTGCAGCGGCGTTGCTGGATCTCATTCCATCGTGCATCTCAATTCTGCGTTGGAAATAGCGACGCGGAATCATCTCTCGTATTACGCCGCGCTTGTCAAAATGCACCTTGCAAGTATTCAAGTACGCGCACAGAACTTTGAGCTGGAAAGTCATGTATTCGGAGTTTTACATCGGTTTTAAAATTGTTTTAGTTACTCATGGAAATGCCGTATCGTGCGTCGAAGCTGGTCGACGAGGCAATAGTACAAATTTTGGCCCACGGAGGATTGTTCGACCAAGGACGAGCTTTCGTGCTCCATGCGAAATGTTTGATCGCAACGGCTCCATCGACATTTAACTCGACGAGAAACGCGATAATGTTCGACGCGATGAAAGCCCTTCTAAAGGCCAAACTCGCGTTTGAAAAAGTTGAAGCTTTCGGGAGGGTCAAGAGCACCCTTCACTTGCTTAGTTGTTTGTACCAAGAGTTGAACATGAAAAATGATCGGAATCAATGTGCCTTCGAACTTCGACAACTGGATCAACAGTCCTCTACGAAATATGATTTGTATTCGTTGTACTAAAGACGATGTTGACACGTATACAAGTTTTGTAAATTTTCAAAAGTTTTTCATAAACAATAGAAAAGCGTGAAACGAATGTACATAATTTTTTCAATAAACACTCTCTTCTTGAGATATGTCAAAATTGTAAAATGTCCGATTTACATGACCGTGTCATAAGCAAATTGTTATGTTTCCGTCGTCGATTTTCTTTGACGTCCAACGAAAGTCTCAAGCAAAAAGTCGCCAAACTAAACGCGCTTTGTATCTCGGTTTCAGAGCAGGATAAGAATACTCGTCAATTCCGACAGGGAACGCAGCGCTGTCTGAGCAGGCTCACATCGATCATTCGAAGCAGCTCGAGTTCTCAGATGCAAATTCTGGAACCCCACGACATCATAAGTTGCACGATAAAAATATTTTTGCTCTTCGACGATGTTCTGCACCACAATTACTCCAAGTACGAATGGAAATGCATTTGCAACAACGAAATGACCATGATCTGCTATCGATTTTTGCTGGAAAGCTTCGCCCAAACGAAGCCCAAAAAACTTATCGAAGCGGTCGTCGACAACGTCGCGAAAGAAAAGTTCTGGAAAATTGAGGACCTCTGTCACGTCGTCGTCTCGAGCATGCTGAAGTTCGACGTGTCCGGTGTTCTAATCGCTGAAAGTCTGTGCGATAAAATGCAGTCGGAGGATCAAGATGCCGGGGAAATCGCCAAGATTTTGCTGAGATTGCTGGAGGCTTACAAGTGGCCTCGGAACCAACACACGGATTCGTTTATTGAGAAACTGCTGGAGCTTTATCAGAGCAACTTGGGCGACGCTTCGAAAAAAGCGTCCATGGCTGTGAGAAAAAAATTGGAAATGTGCGTGAGGCGCGTCGTCGATAATGTCTCGAACGACACTTTGCTGACTGTTTTGCGATGCATGTGTCTTTGGATCGTCAACGGGACGAACATGGAAGATTCCGTGGTTCTTAATTACGGTATAAAATGTACAATGTTTGAAAGATCTTACGAGCTTATAAATAATCACATTTTTTCGACAGGTAGTTTACTGGAATACGCAGCGAAAATGCATCAAACGAATTCGTACTCCAAAACGCTGACCTCGGACCTGTTCCCTTTGCTACTAAAAATGATGAGCTCCTCGAAGAAGCTCGTGAATTTGCTAGGAAACCGAGTGCTGCAGTATCTAATCGACAGAAATGGAAACAAGAAGTTTTTCGGCACGCCGAAATTATTTTTCGAGGACGAGCCGACGGACTTGAAAACCATGGAGTGTTTGTACGAGGACAAAATATTTTTCAAGACTCATCGGGAGGTGATACACGACAGCGTCATCAAGAGCATCGTGAACCACTGCACGACGTGCCTGAATTTGGAAATGACGTACTGCACCGTGTGTCTCTTCGCCATCGAAATCCCTTGCGGTTTTACCGCAGCTGCTTTGGTCTGTCTCACGATGAACATTCAGGATCTGATGCTGGAAGAGGAGAATTTGCCCCGGGAAACTGGCTATCACATTCACGCCGTTGTCGTTTCCATCATGTCCTTGCTTTGCTGGATTCACGAGGCTAAAGTCTTCTCCGAGTACGTCAACAAAATCATTCTGGAGAGGATGCAGTGGGCGCCGCATTTGAATCCGCCTCTGCAAATGCGCTACGAGCACGCGGAACACGATGTTTTGTGGAACAAGCCGGAGCTGTTTTTTGTTGACTGGGAAGTACGGTACGGTCTCTGGAAACGGTTCCGACTCCGAAACGACACCCGGAAAATAAGCAATTCGCACGACGCTCAGTACTAGTTTTATTTACAAATTAAAACATTCTTCTCCCGACTTCATATCTCCATGACTTCGCCGTCGGCGTCGTCGTCATCGAGCGTCGTTTCGTTTTCTCTCTTCAGTTTCAAAATCTCCGAAGACTGCGACAAGTTCCTCATGTTTACCGTGGACTTTGAGTTGCTTGTTCGAGGATCGCAATACAGCGTGACGTCGCAGAATAGACATTTCGGCACCTCCCAAATTTCGTCGAGGATGCGATGAAAGACCAATTTGCAGATGGGGCAAGACCGATACTTGATGCTCGTAATCTGCATCAGCGTCGCGGAGCATCGCATCAATCTGTGTCCAATTGGACACTGGGAATTCTTCCAAGGGACTTCGTGTATAACGCCACCGCATAAACTGCACTCCTCTTTTCCACCATTGCCCAGGCTCTCACTAGCCCTCAAAGCTTCCCTGGCTCGCGTGGAAATCAGCGTCTTGTCTTCACACCCTAGCAGATGCTCCTGCAAATATTTTCTTAGTAAACCAACGCAAACTTTCTCGTCTTTCGAGAGCTGCTTTATTTTTGCCAAATGGCTGAGAATAACGGCCGTCGAATGCAGGAAGATGAACTTTTTTATTTCCTCGTTCACCGGCTGTTTGCTCTTCTGAAAGACGTTTTTTATCGTGGAAATCCACAAGATTTTGCGCAGCTCGTGAATCGACGAGGAGCTCAAGTTTTGCGCCACGTTCGGTAAAGTTGAAACGTAATTCTGGTCATCAACTGCTTTCAAGCGTATTAATTCTAAACAGTCCCAGTGATTCGATAAAGATGATTCGTTGTTTTCCTGCGAGAGAAGGTTTAGAGGATTTGTCCAGCCTTCGAGGCAAAAAAAGTGCATCGTTGTTGGCTCTCGTAACGTCAGATGATCGTACATCGTATTCGGACTCGTCACAGTCGCGAAAATCATTCTATTATGGGAACTAGAGAGTCCTAAACAGCGCACTCGATTGGAAAAAAGTTTCTGTTGAATCATGTCCCTCCGAATCCCTTGCGCCGAAATCGACGTCAGAAACATTTTGCCATTTTCCGTGGCGACAAGCGCTTTGTCCTGACTCAGAAGCGAGACACCTGCAAAAAACCAAATCAATTAATTCGGGAACGATTCTCGGGAACTGCGGGATCGCTATGAAAATGATATTCGCCTGTTATCGGAAACGCCGTGCTGCGGGAAGTGACGATTTCCAGGAAATCGCCGTCTTTGGTCAAACGGAGAGAAATCAAAACCACGTTTTTCACGACGAGCAGTTCCACGGAAGAATCGTCTTGCTTTACGAGGATGATGTCCGTTACCGAAACACGATCAGATTGCAGGGCGAATTTTCTGAAATCTAGCAACTGCAAATTTCCGGTAGAATCTTCTTCTGCGTTCAGAAATTGTACTGTGCCGTCGAGATATCCAATGGCAACGAGAAACTTATTCTCCGCGACCTTTATCCATCTGACAACGTTTATTTTGACCTCGCTTTCTGTTTCAATCGTGGCAACGAGTTCCGGTGCTTCGATGTTCTCGTAACTCGATTCCTCGATTTGCCTTATCTTCCAAATCGCCAAATCCGAGCTGCGGTAGGCGATGATCAAATACGCATAAGTTTCGGTTTCATTTTTCAGCAGTTCGCTCCAGGTCGTCGCGACAGCTTGCAGTTTCCTGGCTCGCTTCATGAACAACTCGTACTCTTCGCAGTTTCGAGGATTTTTCTGAACGTTGAACCAGTTTTCGCAGACTTCGAACAGCGCGAACCAGTTTTTCTTTATTTCGAGCAGGATTTCGACTGCTCCGGCTGTGGTTAATACGACGCAGAGGCATCTGTTTGGTTTTATCAATCCTTTCGGAGACCACTCGACGTCCGATACTCGAGGGACCAGCGGATTCGCTTTGTTCAGCTTGGGAGAAACTGCGGCATCCATGATCAAAGTATAAACGGTTTCCCGGTCCCAATTGACCATGAATTTATTCGCGTCTTCCGTGTACTTGTCATTGGGTAAAATATCCGAGGCGTAAACGAAAGATCTTTGCACCTGAATCGTCCTTTTGGAATTCAAAGGCGATGGAATTAATTCCTAAAAAAGTGATGCGTTTTAGAATTGTTTTTCGGGGATTATTTTTTGTTTATTCAAAAGTTTGGCTGTTTTAATGATAAATATATTTGGTACTTACGAAAATGTGGATACCGTTTTCCGTGATTACCGAAATGTGGTCGTCTTCGGACCATTTGGAAGCGAAGGTTGAGCTGCTCAGCGGCGAAATTGTTATGTTAAACAATTCCTTCGCTAACATTGTTCCGGCCATAATTTAAAAATGTAACGTAATATTTTTATCTTTGAAATATTAATCGACACGTTTGTAAAATCGAGGAAACATGATTAATTCGCTTTGTTGTCGGAAAAATGTCAACACGATTCCGTAGCAAAATCATAAATATAAGTGAAGTTGGCTGCATCGACCAATCGACTTTCGATCGAAACTGCGCTTGCGGCCAACTTCGTTTAGTAGCGCGAAATGTACGCATGCGTAATGTGTAAATACATAATTACATTGTCTCTCTTCTAAGTGTCACGAAAGAAAGATAGAGCGACAGAATTCCCTATTTCATTGCAAGGATTGCGAGTGAACATTTTTAGAGACACGGAAATTCACGCTGATTCGGCTAATGTAGCTCGTTAATTACACAACACAGAATCACGTAAATTCAATTAGCACCTGATATTGTGCGTTAGTGCTCGTTTCGTGAAATAGATAATAGCTTTTCGTTGAAATTATGGGCTGTGGTTTCGTTACCTGTGGCCCAAACGAGGCCCTCGTTGTGTCAGGTAAGTTTTATCGAAAAATGCAAATTCTCGGCAATGCATTTGTAGTTCTCATGATGGTATAAATGCGTCGTAATTGCGGTTTTTAATTTTCGCCGATCGATCAGCTTACGCAACAGTGTGCAATGAAATCCCGTGATACGGCAAATTGTGACGCTCGTTGTTTTTATTCGCGATCGTAAATAAAACTGAAGAAGCTTATCAACACACCCTGACGATGTGTATTATTTTTTCCAGGATGCTGCTATGGGAAACCTTTACTTGTTCCTGGGGGAAGGGTCTTCGTCTGGCCCATCGTCCAGCAGGTTCAAAAGTAATTTTTTATTTGATTTTTTCGTAGTTTTCGATGGAAATCAAATTTATCATTCATAGACAATTCTTATTTTCAATTGAATAGTTTGAGTAATAATAATGAATTATTCCAGAATATCCTTGAATACGATGACGCTGCAGGTCGAAAGTCCCACTGTATATACATGTCAGGGCGTTCCGATATCAGTCACCGGTATCGCGCAGGTGAACCAGATTTATCCAATGAAAAAGATGGAACTATTTCATTTCGTTAGAAACGACGAATTTCTCACAAAATTGATTTTCCATAGGTGAAAATTCAGGGACAAAATGAGGAAATGCTGTCCACTGCGTGCGAGCAATTTCTCGGTAAGTCAGAGGACGAGATACACAACATCGCTTTGGTCACTTTGGAGGGACACCAACGAGCCATTATGGGAAGCATGACGGTGGAGGTGTGTCGACGCTTCGAATAATTTGCTTTTCCTCGTCTTAACACGAAAACTCCAAAAATGAATTGAATATTATTATCGTTGCTTTTTATGTTTTAGGAAATTTACAAAGACCGCAAAAAGTTCAGCAAAGAGGTATTCGAAGTCGCGAGTAGCGATCTCGTGAACATGGGAATTACCGTGGTTTCATACACGCTAAAAGATATTCGGGACGAAGAAGTACGTTTTTCCATTCGATTGCCCAACGTCGTCGTTTGCTAGTTTATCAACTGTTTTTTCATTTTTTCATAGAATAGAACTAAACAGTTATTTTTCGAATGTTTGAAGCTCATCTTTCATTAACTCGTTGACCAAGTTTGATTTTTTATTAAACCAGGCTGTTGCTTATGCAAACCTTTTTTATGATACAGATTGTACAATACATTTTTGTTTTGCAACTTGCAGGGGGCAAAGGTACGTTCAATTTTTCGTCCTCCACTAGACGATACTCACTTTGTTATGTGTGTAAAAGTCAAAATGGTTGACTGTTTAACCGGACAAACATTAACGAGGTTTTTTCGTTGAAACACAGTAATCGCGGTGCTTGTTTTCCAAACGCTTTTTAGCTTTGAAATCAGTTTCTGTAGTTTGGTCCCAGCTTTGTTTAAGACTGGTTATCAGCCATTTTATCATCGAATGTTTTTAAAAATTGAATAATTTGTTGAAAGTGTATTCGCGGTACAAATTTTGTTGAAGATTTTAAATGGCTAGCAGTCTGTATTATTCACTCGTAACTGTCCTTTGCACATTTCATTAGATGATAAATTATGTTTGCATCATCATTCACGAGTGACAGCTTTTCAACTCTTTTTAATTTCACAATCAATTTATGTACTTTGACCAATATCATGTTTTTTGTACTTCATTAAAATCAATTCCTGCGAATTTGATTTTGTTCAGTTTTGATTTCCATGAGTTTAAAGATTACGAATGATGAATAATAATTACTGTAGATACGACACTGCAACAAACAATCTCTGTACAAATGTCACAATGTACGAATTTTACAAAGAAATGTGCACACTATTCTTGCAAACAATTGTCCAAAAATTTGCATTTTCTCGAAGTAAAATGTCATCTTTTTTGCAAGAACTGGTCTGCAATATACGAGTGAGAACACATGTGTAACTAATATCACATTTATGACCTATAAATCTCAGTAAAACTGACGGAAATGTCTTCAATTTTTCCAATTGAACTTCGACCTTATTCTGTCAGTTTTCTCGAACGTTGAAAGAAACAATTTCACTCGACTTGTATCTAATGATAATTTAATTTTCCAGGGGTATCTGAAGGCTCTGGGTATGGCGCGAACTGCAGAAGTGAAAAGGGATGCTCGTATCGGTGAAGCCGAGGCTCGCAGAGACGCCCAGATCCGAGAAGCCATCGCGGAAGAGCAACGTATGGCTGCGCGTTTCCTGAACGACACCGAAATCGCGAAAGCCCAGAGAGACTTTGAGCTGAAAAAAGCTGCGTACGACGTCGAAGTGCAAACAAAGGTCAGCTCGGAAAAAAACAAAAAAAGATCCAAAAAACTCTATTAATTTCAAAATTTAATTCCAGAAAGCCGAGGCAGAGATGGCTTTTGAGCTGCAGTCAGCGAAGACCAAGCAGAGAATTATGGAGGAGCAGATGCAGGTGAAAGTCGTGGAGCGCGGACAAGAAATCGCAGTCCAGGAGCAAGAAATGATGCGTCGCGAGAAAGAGTTGGAGGCTACCGTTCGTCGTCCCGCGGATGCCGAGAAATTCCGGTTCGGAAACAGCGTGGAGTTTTGACGAAATGGTTTTTGAAAATGTAACGATTGTTTTTAGATTAGAGACAATGGCTGAAGCCAATCGTCTCCGTTTGATTATGGAAGCCGAAGCTGAAGCTGAGGCCATCAAAATTCGTGGTGATGCGGAAGCGTTTGCTGTGGAAGCGAAGGCGTTGGCCGAAGTCAAGCAAATGGAGAAGAAAGCGGCGGCTTGGAACGAGTACAAGAACGCTGCGATGATTGAAATGTTGCTCGAGACTCTTCCAAAGGTAATTTTTATCCATTTTCGTCCACGTGAATGGAATTAATCAACCTTTGCGAATAATTTCAGATCACAGCTGAAGTGGCTGCTCCACTTTCGCAAGCCAAGAAAATAACGATGGTTTCCAGCGGCAATGGCGCGATCGGTGCGGAGAAATTGACCGAGGAAGTTTTGAACATCGTAACGCGCGTTCCTGAACTCGTGAAAACGCTCACCGGCGTGGACATCGCAAAAGTACATTGAAACTTATTTTCCACGTGCTCGCAATAAGTAACAATATTTTCTGACAAATCTTTTTCTTTTCACAGTCCGTTCACGCGGGATAAGAAAGCAGTGCCAAACTAAAAGCTACGCAAGACGATATGTATAAATGTTAAAAGTATATTATGTCAATGGATTTAGTTAAGTCTACAGCAGATCGAAGAACTGTTCCGTCGAGTCTTTATCATCTTGAAGAAAAAATCACGTTCCTGAGCACAATCCCATAAAACATTCCACGCTTTTTTGTCATGCAGTCACCGTACACGAAAATACGAATTCTTGTAATCAGTATTCTTTTACTTGCCTGTTCGCTGAGCGCTTGCGAAATAAAAGAAAAGGAGAAAGAAATGAGAGCTTTTCCAATAATCGATAAGTCGAGGGAGTGAAATGAACTATTTTAGCAACCAATTTTATCTGCGTAGTTTATAATTACGCCATAACGTGCCGAATGTATGTCCTTCGAATATTCAACTACACATTGTACCTTCTGAAAATCGAAATGTCAACGGATAAGCATTTAGCGATTAAAGTACCAGTAATAATGGTGTCTCTAGTCTCCGTCATCATTGAGATGTACAAGTATTCGGTTACTCATATATTTTTTCTATTTGAACGATAAACGTGTATTTTCCCTTACTTAATCGTCCAGCAATATTTATCGTAAACTTAAAGGCACGCGAGCCATTGCGTGTAAATGAATTGCAGTTCATTTGACAATGTGAAATAATGAAAGAAATTAATAAAGAGCCTGATACAGAATTACGTAGTATACTTTTTTTCGCCTTTTTACAGAATCGTTGCGATTTTCAAACAAATGCCAACAGCCTTTTGTTTTTTCTTCGTTAATCTCGACCTTGCGTTAAAAATATTGACAGGACATTTTAACAGTAGACAAATCACTCGCGATATTTCAATTATGGAGAGTTATCAGTCTTTCCTCGTAGATTTTATGGCAGGTGGAATTTCAGCAGCGATTGCAAAGACGGTCGTCGCCCCAATCGAAAGAGTGAAATTGCTGTTGCAAGTCCAGCACGCCTCGAAGCAAATAAAGCCTGAGCAACAGTACAAAGGTACATTTTTACACATGAAAACTAAATTTAAAAACACGTTACAATAATTCCAGGCATTATCGACGCGTTTGTTCGCATACCCAAAGAAACCGGAGTGCCCAGTTTCTGGCGGGGTAATTTAGCGAACGTCATACGATACTTCCCGACCCAAGCGCTGAACTTCGCCTTCAAGGACAAATTCAAGTACGTTTTTCTCGACAGCGTGCCAAAGGAAGCTTATTGGCAGCGCTTCGTCGGGAATTTGGCAGCTGGTGGAGCCGCTGGAGCGACTTCTCTGCTCTTCGTTTATCCTTTAGATTTCGCTCGAACCAGGTACACAATTTTTTCCTTCCTTTCGTAATAAAACAATACTTCAATAGTTGACTTTTTTAAACAGATTAGCCGTTGACATCGGCAAGGGCGAGAAACGAGAATTCAAAGGAACCACGGATTGCATAATGAAGATCTTGAAATCCGACGGGGTCGTAGGCTTGTACAGAGGATTCAACGTCAGCGTCCAGGGTATCATCATTTACCGCGCCGCGTATTTCGGCTTCTACGACACGACGAAGGAACATTTGCCGAATCCCCAGGAAACTCCGCTTTACATCAACTTCGCCATCGCCCAAGTAAAATGAAGTTTCTTCCACTCGCGAATTATCTGAAACAAAAACCAGGCTTAATTTCAGGTAGTGACGACGGTAGCGGGAATTCTTTCTTACCCACTCGACACGGTGAGAAGACGAATGATGATGCAGTCGGGTCGCAGCAAGGACGATATGCTGTACAAAAACACCATCGATTGCTGGATCAAAATAGCGAAGACCGAGGGATCTCGAGCATTCTTCAAAGGAGCTTTTTCCAACGTTCTCCGCGGAACGGGAGGCGCGATTGTCCTGACTTTGTACGACAGTGTCAAGAACTTGATAAGAAAATCATTGACGAAAGTAGATTAAGGTTCGGTGGATTGTACAATTAGCGTAGCTTACCTAGTTTATTAATTTACAGAATAAAATTAAGTGACGATTAAACCGAACATAGGTATGATATTTATACAGTTTTATATACATAATTTATGAAACAAGTACATGTTGCATGCACTCGTGTCTTTGAAAATGCGAATTCGGCTTTGTTCGGAGCTGATGAAATTCAGTTAAGCATGGTGTGCCGGTCGTAGATGTTACGCCGCTGTTCTCGGACTTGGCGCTTCCACTTGTCTTGTTGGTGGCCGACGCGATTCAATACGTTACCTCTCACGCCCATCGGGTGCGAACTACTACCCGGCGCCACCGAGCCTTCATCCTGCCAAAATCATGAACATTTTGCTTCTCAAAAACAATTTACTTTGTCTAATCTACCAAAAGAGCTTGTACTTTGAACAATAAAGGTGCATTTACAGCGGCTAACATTAAAATTAAAAAACAAATTAATGTCCTAAGGTGCGAGGAAGAACGGGATCGTTATCGCGTTGCTTTTTGTGGGCTCGTGGCGATAATAAACTCGAACGAATCTAGGTAATCTACCTCTTCGTTGTTGTGTTCTTGGTACCCAGCACCACGGGCTGTTTTGCGGATCCTCT
>JABFQM010003094.1:0-12788 GCA_022816865.1 Zelostemma sp. ZL-2020
CGAAACCGGTCCGATTATTACCGATGCCCGAAACCGTGATTTCACTGGCGCGTCGGGAATTTCACGATGCGCCAGTGAAATCCCCGTTTCGGGCATCGGTAAATTCGGACGGGTTCGTAAAATCACTGCGCTGGTATAGTAAAATCACTAGCGCGTGGAATTTTCCCGTCTCCGGCACGGTAAAAATACTGTTTCCGAAACAGTAATCTTCTTTTGTGAAATTACTGGCCTGACCGTAATTATTTCACTAGGCCCGTTTTTACAGTGTAGCATGAAATTGCGGGAAAACCAAAATGGACTTTATTTTATAGATACTCGTGGAGTAGAATGTGAATGAGAGATTGATTGAATGATGGGCAAGCCTTTATTTGCATTTTTGTGAGCAAAATATTGAATCGTGTGCATTACTTGTAAATACGTTCTGCTTGGAGTTACTGAAACTCAAATGCCTGTAACGCTTTGTATTTGAATGATTCCATAATTACCATTTACATTGAGTTTGAAAAACTTGGAAGTAATTCGAAATTTACGAGCAGTCAGCGGTTGAAAGTGTCTCAAAGAGATGAAAGTTGGTAGTTTTTATCAGCAAGAAAAATGTTCTTGACTAGCAAAGGTTTCGGTGAACGAAATGATAATTTTTGTACTTCGCGTCTTCCAGAAGAGAATAGTAAAACTGTTTTCCCCTGTGAAAAGATGGAATGGATTTGTACTTTGACATATAATCTTCGTCTTCTTTTACTGATCATTGTAAAATATTGACTTTTACGAAGAATCGCACATTTTTTGCGTCGTTAAGAAAATTGGATATTTTAGCAATATTTGTCAATTTAAATTATGAAAAAAATTTTATTTATGTTGTAAAAGTTATGTAAATTTAGTGTATAAATTGTACAAAAATTGCTACAATGTAATAGACCAGTGAAATGTGTACATATAAAGGATCGTAAATTCTAAGCTTCGAAAAGCCTAATTTAAAGCGATTGTAATAAAATCAAATACATAAAAGTACATTCGTTCTATTCATATAATACACGAGTTTTCATGGCGGCGAAAATGATTGAAAACAAGAGTGAAAAATGTCTAATCATATTTATTTTAAATCGTGAAAAGATCGTCGTTACTTTATTTAAACTGTTATAATTTAATGTTAATCGTATGTACATGGTTGCTGATCGATGACAATCGTCAATTCACACACTTCCCACTTGCATAATCGAGTAAACTGATGCCGCACGCAGTGCACAAAAACAATTAAACCGTGTACAAATTTCAGGTGCTTTAGTGATCGAAAAAATGTTTTACTTTTTTATCATTACAACTGTACCGAAAAAAGTGTGCTTTTATATTGGAAAAGCGGCTTCTGAGCGTTTGTTCCACGACGAAACAGGACCGGCATACCTGAAACAACAATAAATTCCTAGGCCTGGAACGACTATCTCAACCTTGCAAATTTTTAGCTCAACTCCCCAAAACCAATAACAAAACCGACTCGAAAATGCCCCTTAAAAACCCAAAAACCCCGGTCGAAGTCGTAAACCGACCCTTGGGATTCGCATTAAAAATCGACTAGAAAGGAAAGAAAACGTAAGAAAAATTGATATCAAGTGCGTACAACCTTGAGGAGCGGTAGATTCAGTCCTTGTATCGACGCGACGACTTCTTACCATCACGATGACTCGAGTAAGACTTGGATCGTGACCTTCGTCTATCCCTTGACCTGCTACGATATTGCCTTTTGCTCCTGGACGATCCATGCGACCTTGAACGTGATCTCCTTCGATCCCTTGACCTTGATCTTCTACGTTCTCTCGACCTCGATCTTCTCTTATCCCTCGAACGCGACCTGGACTTCTTAGACTTGGTCTTCCTGTAACTGGACTTGGACTCGCTTCTACGCGCCCTGCTCGAATACGAACGCGAGCTGCGCCGATCCCTGGAACGAGAACGACTCCAACGCGCCCTGCTCCTCGAGCGTGACCGCCTCGATTTCTCCCGTCGCGATTTATACGCGCTGGAAGCGCTCGACCTTGATCGCGACTTGCTTCTGCTCCGTCGGCTCGATTTTTTACTCCGTCGTTTACTCTTGTCCTTGTTCTTTTTCTTACTTTTCTTCGAGGAGCCGGCGCGGCTCGCGTAGGAGCAGGACGTGCTGCTACGAGAATCCGAGTTGCCGGCCGACGGCGAACTCGCGGCCTTCGTGTCAACGACGATCGGCTGACGACGGGGCGTGCGACCCCCGCTCGACGCCGTCTCCGACGCTTCTTTTTCATTATTAACCGTTTCTTTTTCATCAACTAAAGCGTGCGACAGAACCATTATACTCCGGACTTTAGACTCTAGCGGGGATTAATCTTTCTCGAGACGTACCTGATTCCTTGCTGCTTGTATTACCGGTATGATTATCCTGGTGACGGTGAAACGCGTCTCGCTCCTCGTTTTCGTCCTCCGACTCGTGGTCTTCGTCCTGCTGCAACCGGAGTCGTTCTTTTTCCTCCTCCTCCGCGATCCGGGCCTCGATCTCTTCCTCGGTTTTACGAAATGCTTGTTGACGCCGCTTCAACGTCTCCTGAGGAAGAAAACATCATTTTAATTCGTTCCAAAGTTTGGGTTTTTTGAAGTAAATGATTTACTTTCAATTCCTCGTCGCTGTCGTTTTCTCGATCCGGTTCCTCGTTGTTTTGTTCCTCCTCGGATTCGCTGTTGCTGTCACCGTAGATGCCCAGACCTACAGCATAGGAAAGTAAAGGTAAAAAGGATTCGAGGACACGAGATCGAGCGACTTTGACCAGAGGCAAGCAACTTGGACTAGCGAACCGGCCAGGCAATTTTGTCTCGTTCCTTCGTACGTTTCGAGCTCGAAACTTACGAAGAATCGTGCTTTTCCACTTCGCCGATCGAGGAGAAATCGGTATGTTTCGGTTCTTTCGTGGCTCGATCGGTTCGGCGGGAAAATGTTCTCGCGCCGGCATTCGTATTTGCGACAAGCAGTTGCCCCTCTGATCTTTCCTACGACGACCATGCCTTGCGCCGCGAAAAATCGCGAGCCACTTACCAAGTTTCCGAGAGATCTGATCGAGAGGGGCCGCGTTGTTGGATGCGACAGGGGTGTCTCCTGCAGGGACTTACAAGACACACGCATTTAGTAAACGGCTTCTCCCAGCCACGACATTTCTGGCTTCTCGTCCCGTACCCTCTCAAACCCAACCCCAAATTAAGCACACCGAAATGGTTCTTCAAACAACAGCAGTGCTCCCTTTTCTCTGTTTACAATTTTGCTTTTCTGCTTTTTTTTTCATTAGTATGCAAATTAACGGATTCGATGTAACTTTCGTAAAAGCCGCATCGACTCACGAGAATGACGATTATACAATAAAAAGTAATACACCTGGAAGAGAACGAAGCGGGGCAGATGCTGAAAAGTCAAATAATGAAACCTACGAATTGACAAAACTTTGGTTTAATACTCGACGTTTCGTGTACACAGAGCGGCGATTTCGTTACCCCGTCCGTGCTTGGGTAAAGGAAAATACGAAATATCGACATGTTAAGGCTATCGGGTGTTTCTGGGGTACCTTTGGCACGCGCGCGGCTCCACGCATCTCGGCACAGTGAAGCGATCTCCTCGTTCGTCACCTCTAACAAGATCTCCGTCAGCGATCTTCGCACTTTTAACATCTGCGGCAAGATTTTTCATAAATCAATGTTTAGTATCGACATAAATTACATTTTAAAAGTCTGCAATCAACAAGTTCTTGTTATCTTATCTGATACTTCGTTCCATTCGTTTGCACGGAACGCTTACAATGTCTTGAAGAATTTCCTCCCTACTGCGTTTAACGAGCAGAACCGCAGCAGCTGGACTTTCTTCTTTGACGAACTGCGAATGCGATTCCGGGGAATCGGCGTCTCGAAACCTGGACTTGCGGGGCCGCACAAGGTCGGGGCTACGATCTTGCTGCCTCTCGGGACGCTCGTTCTCTTCGTTCTTCTGCTCGTACTCCGGTTCAGTCTCCTTCTCCGAATCCGAGTCCTTTTTTGATCATGGAAAAAAAGTCACGTGATTTGTTTTCTTCTGCTTTCAACTGCCAGACTCGATTCTTACAAATTTGCTTTTAGCTGGGTTTAAAACGGCTCGTGCTTCGTCCTCCGCCTGCTTCCTGGCCATCAATTCCTGCTTGCGTAAAATCTCTTGCCTCTCGCGTTCCACAGCCTTTTGCTTCTCCCGTTCCATTTTCTCAAGGCCTTCTCGAATCCATGCTGGAAGTTGCCTCCGTTTCGCGGCATCTTTTACAGGGTACAAAGCATTTGTTACATTTGTAATCGAACACTGCGTTCGACGATCGCTGCCAAGTTACCTATCGTGGTACACGTGTCTTCTTCCGGGGTTTTCTCCCTTTCATCTCGATTTCGCATGACGTCGATGTTCCGCATCGGCGGGATTCTTCCTGAATGTCGCACGCCTTTGATAAAGGGAGGAGGCTGCATCGGCATCCCTCCCCCGCCGTCGCCGGACCAATAATTCGACACCTAAAAATATACAAACATGAAAAATCGATAATATCAAGGACCCTTGGAAAATGTCGCAATTCACTTGATTGTAAGATTGAGCATTGGATCCGGAATTGTAAGAGTAACTCGGAGGAGGAGGTGCCGTAGGTGGAGGGACACTAAACGGCGCTCTCGAGGAGATTGTGGGCGCTGGAGGAATGATCGGGACATTGGGAATTCCCATGGGTCTTCCATCAGGGCCCATGGTAACTCCTGGTGGGGGGACTCCGCTCCATTCCCAAGTTCCTGTTCCAGGACCCGTCGAGTTCCAGTGACCCCATTGATTCCACTGGTTCCAGCCATCTGAAAAGTCAATTTGGGTTAGGGAGAATTCAGATTTTCTTTTTCTCGAGTTCGAACCTGTTCCACTAATACTTGGCGCTGGCGGGGCCGGAGGAATATCGTCGTCCTTCGTGTCCATGTCCATCGGGGCCTCGCCCCCGCCGTCGCTGCTAACCATGGGCGTCGTGTCCATGGACGGTGGGGGAGGGGCTGGGGGCACGACAGTTTCCTTCATTTTGATCCATTGTTGAGCGAGTGCAGCCCAGTCCACTGCGAAAAATACAAATTTTTTAGGAAAAGTGTTTCAGCGTCTTTCGTGGTCGTTTTTTTGTGAAGATTAGTGAGGAAGGATTAATGTGTAATGAGGTGCGACACACATATAAATAATGGATGAAAATTTTACGTTCGTGGTGTACATTTAAATAATAACTTTTTCCCGATGACTTTCTAACAAATCAAGTTAAATTTCGGTCGTCGCTGCGAACTAGAACACATTTAAATGCATTGTATTAATAATAAAACATCGACTTATTTTCCTGTAGAAAAATACTGTACATGCACAAAGTCGATCGATGTTTATAACCAAACTTTTTTTACGAATGTTTCGCGAAACGAAAATTATTGTTGTTGCTCGCGAGCGTTGTTTGAGGGACGATATTTATCGGAATAAAGTTATGTACCTTGATCGTTGCTCATATTTTGGTAGGCTGAAGGATGCAGAGCCCACTGGGTGGGATAATCCTTTTCCTTGAACATATCACCGCTCATCTTCATTTAAGAAACTCTGGTTTTTTCCACTGATTTCTTTATTCCATCGTTGCGGAGGAACGAAATAGTCAGAGTATCAAGGAAAACCCTCGTTTTACGTGCGATTAACGAGGGGAACATTGATACTGAACGCTCGCCATAGCGCATCGATAACTAAAGATTTTTTAGATGACCGGAAAGATTTATTAATTCGTGACTTTCCCGGCAAAAAGGTTATCTTTTGAATAAATTACGGAACGTTTGCGGCACGAGTGAATCATTTTCCACGTTGACTGAATTTTAAAGAAAGAATTTTTACTGAAACTTATATTCGAGAAGAAAAATTAGCACTTTTAGACAGCCAAGAAAATTGGCAACTTATTGAAAAATTTCAGTCGCGTGAACATTGCCGATTGCATCGACGCGAAGTTGGTCATCGATTGCATGAAATCGATGTCTCGATTCTTCCGAGAAGGCGCGAAAATGGAATTTCTTTCTACAAGAATAAATGTTTTGTACATGTTACGAAAATAAGTTTTACTTTTACACAAGTACAAAAATATGCTTACAACAAATATATTTGTATACTTATTTTGTGAACAAATAGTAACTTGAAAAAATAAATCAATTATTCAAAATTCAACTTCGCAAAAAGGACAGTTATTACATTAAGGTCTGAAAAACGTTGTCATGTGTAATTGGAGTCAAACAATTTCGATTAGTAATCGTAATCATAATCCTCTTCTTCCTCTTCATCGTAATCGTGGTAATCTGGATGATCGAAGTAATCATCCGGAGACTTGAATTTCTCTCCGTCTCTAAATTCCTCGGATTCCTCTTCCCTTCCGTCCGGCTCGTCGAAACCTGTAGCTCTGAGAATGCTGACAAAATCAGGACGAGAAAAATCCTTCGTAATCTTCATCAACATCTCAATGGGCAATTTGACCTTCAAAGATCGATTGAATTCCAGCATTGCATCCGTTGGCACGTTCTGCTCCCTGATGATTTTGATCTTGTTTTGCAGCAGAGAATAGAAACCAAATCGCTTATACGGTGCCATGGATTTGCCCTCGATTTTCTTACCCAGCAAAAAATCGCCGATTTTCTCCGGCCCTTTCGACAATAAATCAACGAACATAACATCACCGGTAATCGCTGTTTTCCGCATGTGCAGCGCTTCTTTCATGAGCTTGTATTTCAGGGAATCCTGTTGAAAATTCTTGAGCGATCCTTCCAACGAGGAACTCTTCGTTTTCAAAACTTTCTGCCTGAATTCCTTGAATTTCAAGAACCTCTGGAAAACCCGCAGAATAATGCACGTGGAATCTTCTTTGGCCTTGAAATCCCTGAAATCGTCCCTGGACTCGTCCTTTTGTTTCATGTAAGGTTGTTCGTAGCACGGGCGAAACGTATCAGGAACACCTATGTATAACTTCTGATTCAATTGCTTCGTTTCTTCGGAATATACATTAACATTCTTTTCCCGATTGCAGTAGTTTTCCGCATATATTTTGGCAACGTCGTACGCAGTTCTTCCTTGATTATCTCTGATTTCCAAATCTACGTCGCGCAGCAGCAAAGCTACGACGACTGTATAAACCCCTTTTCCAACAGCGACGTGAAGAGGAGTCCGACCAAATTCGTCCTGGGCATTCATGTCAGCGCCAAAGTCAATCAACGTCGTCAACGTTTTCAAATATGATTGAGCAGCCAAATGCAACGGCGAGCTCATTTTCGTAGGTGTACAGTTGACCTTTGCTCTGTGCTGGAGCAAAGTGGTAACGACGTGCCAGTTCCCCGTGAATGCTGCAAAGTGAAGAGGCTTGAAATTATCTGTTGTCATTCCATCGACGCCCATGCCTTGATCCAGCAAGTACTTTACGACGTCGTTTTTCCCTTCGTTCGCTGCATAATGAAGAATATTTACTCCGGGTTTCAAGTTTTCATCGATATTTGCTCCTACAAAAAACAATGTCATTACTATTTGGAAATACATTGATAATGAAAAAAGAAAAGGTTCTAGTAAACATACCGTGATCAATGAGTTCTTTGACGACACGGAAATCGAATTTGTTTATAGCCAGGACCAAACACGAGCAATCGTGCTTTCCTTTTACGTTCGTATCAGCACCTCGCTTTAGCAGTAACTTCATGTTACACATGACCCTGGATTCGATTGCGAGTTGAAGCAGCGTTGTAGAAATTGGATGATCCTCGGTTGGTGTAACTCTGGTATTGACGCTCGCCCCCAAGTCCAGTAAATCGGTGAATTTGTCACCCCAGTAAGCCTCCGTTGTCATCAGAGACACCAATAATGGTTCATTTATCGTGTCCATGATGCGGAATTTGAATCCATGGTCCAATAACACCGCCATTATTGGTTCCTCCTCGTCTTCTGGATCACGATCTGTGTCTTCCTTTGGTTTCAAGTACAATTTTATACTCTCGGTAAAGGCCTCTTGGTTTCCCTCGCAGTCAATCTTAAGATTTTTTTTTATCAAAGTTCTGACAAGAACCAAATCGTTGTTTTTTACAGCATAATACAGCGGGGTTTTCTTTTCGTTGTTTTCTATGTTTCGGTCGACGTCTTCTTCCAGCAAATATTCAATAATTTGCGTGCATTCATAAGAAGGATCTGGAATTTGACATAATATATGCAGGGCTGTGTCGCCCTTCGAGTTTTTCACATCTAGATCAACGTTGTTTTCCTGGAATACTTCAACTACTTCTTTGTTGCCGGTGCAAACAGCAACGTGAAAGGGATGTCCGTGCTTTGTTTCCTGGTCGGTATCAATCTCGACTTCGAATAAAGAGTTCAGAATTTCGGTGTTGCAGTATCGAGTTGCGAGGTAAAGCGGAGTTTCTCCGCTGGTGGAAACCATATTAACTGCAGCATCATTTTGGATGAGGTCATAAGCAAGTAGTTCATGGCCCTGCCGAATAGCCATGTGCAGCGGAGTTTCCCCGCAGATGTTGAATTCACTTATCTAAAATAACACCAGGATTGCAATTAGTGAAAAATCATTATTCAATTCCAATAAATCAAGGAATAAAAATTTTTTGTGAAATAGACAATTTAAGACTATCAAATAATTTCGAAGAATTCGAATCAAAAATTCATCCAGTATTTATTCACGCAAATTCGAGACTTGAGCAATAATTTTTGAATAAAAAATCGTAATATTAATCGATTATTGATGTAAAGAATTTTAGTTAATTTTTTTGCGTTTTAAGGCATTTATGTAGTCGAAATGTTGCGGAAAATATACTCGAGCGTTGTTTTGTTTACCAATTCCGGGCAGCGTTCAACGAGTTTTTCAAATATCTTTGAGACTGTTCCATTCCAAGCCGTGTTCGACGAGGCTAAGACGTGGAACAAATTTTGGAGTTGATGTTTCTCGGGAAAGCGAACCGCGGCTCCAGCTTCGAGAATTCCCAGGGCGCTTCGGAAATGTTTCTTTTTATGCGCGTAAACGAAAGGGACGTAGCCGCCATGCCACGCTTCTTTGTGATTCCAGCCACATTTCGCAATGATAGCTTTTAATTCCGGCACGTTGTTGGCATCTATTGCCTGTTTCAGAATGTCATCGTTCGGTAACGTGAACATTCTCGTAAATAATTCAAAAACCAACGAGCTTTTTACTTATACTCAATTATGCGCGTCGGCGAATTATCGTCTGTCTACTGCTGAAACACGTGCACATGGCCTTCCACGACTGTCGAAGTCGTCATCGATTACATGAAATCGATGTCTCGATTCTTCCGAGAAGGCGCGAAAAAGGAATATCTTTCGACAAAAATGAAACTTTTTTACATTTTACAAGAATAAATTTTATTTTTACACAAGTACAAAAATATGCTTACATTGAATATCATTTAATAAGTTCAATAATTTTTCGAACAAATGGTAATATCAAAAAAGAAATCAATTATTCAATACCCAACTTCGCAAAAAAGGAGAGTTATTAAATTAAGGTCTAAAAAACGTTGTCATGTGTAATTTAAAGCAAACAATTTCGATCAGAACTCGTAATAATGATCCTCTTCTTCCTCTTCATCCTAATCACAGTAATCCGGATGATCGAAGTAACCATCCGGATACTTGAATTTATCTCCGTCTCTAAATCCCTCGGATTCCTCTTCCCTTCCGTCCGGCTCGTCGAAACCTGTAGCTCTGAGAATGCTGACAAAATCAGGACGAGAAAAATCCTTTGTAATCATCATCAACATCTCAATAGGCAATTTGACCTTTGAACATCGATTAAATTCAAGCATTGCATCCGTTGGCACGTTCTGCTTCCTGATGATTTTGATCTTGTTTTGCAGCAGAGAATAAAAACCGAATCGCTTATACGGTGCCATGGATTTGCCCTCAATTTTCTTACCCAGCAAAAAATCGCCAATTATTTCCGGCCCTTTAGACAATAAATCAACGAACATCATATCACCGGTAATCGGTGTTTTCCGCATGTGCAGCGCTTCTTTCATGAGCTTGTATTTCAGGGAATCTTGTTGAAAATTCTCGAGCGATTCTTCCAACGAGGAACTCTTCGTTTCCAAAACTTTCTGCCTGAATTCCTTAAATTTCAAGAACCTCTGGAAAACCCGCAGAATAATGCACGTGGAATCTTCTTCGGCCTTAAAATCCCTGAAATCGTCCCTGGACTGGTCTTTTTGTTTCATGTAAGGTTGTTCGTAGCACGGACGAAAGGTATCAGGAACACCTATGTATAACTTCTGATTCAATTGCTTCGTTTCTTCGGAATATACGTTAAAATTCTTTTCACGTCTGCAGTAGTTTTCCGCATATATTTTGGCAACGTCGTACGCAGTTCTTCCTTGATTATCTCTGATTTCCAAATCAACGTCGCGCAGCAGCAAAGCTACGACGACTGTATAAACTCCTGCTCCAACGGCGACGTGGAGAGGAGTCCGACCAAATTCGTCCTGGGCATTCGTGTCAGCGCCAAAGTCGATCAACGTCGTTAACGTTTTCAAATACGATTGAGCAGCCAAATGCAATGGCGAGCTCATTTTCGTAGGTGTACAGTTGACCTTCGCTCTGTGCTGGAGCAAAGTGGTAACGATGTGCCAGTTCCCCGTGAATGCTGCAAAGTGAAGTGGCTTGAAATTATCTGATGTCATTTCATCGACGTCCATGCCTTGATCCAGCAAGTACTCTACGAGGTCGTTTTTCCCATCTATCGCTGCATAATGGAGACTATTTACTCCCGATTGGGCGATGTTAGAGATATCTGCTCCTACAAAAAACAAAGTCATTAATATTTGGAAATACATTGACAATGAAAAAAGAAAAGGCTCCAGTAAATGTACCGTGATCAATGAGTTCCTTGACGACACTGGAATCGCGTTTGTTTATAGCCAGGACCAAACACGAGCAATCGTGCTTTCCGCCCACGTTCGGATCAGCACCTCGCTCTAGCAGTAACTTCATGTTACATATGGCATTGGATTCAATTGCAAGTTGAAGCAGCGTTGTAGAAATTGGATGATCCTTGGTTGGTGTAACTATGGTGTTGACGCTCGCCCCCAAGTCCAGTAAATCGGTGAATTTGTCACCCCAGTAAGCCTCCTTTGTCATCAGAGACACCAATAATGGTTCATTTATCGTGTCCATGATGCGAAATTTAAATCCATGGTCTAATAACACCGCCATTATTGGTTCCTCCTCGTCTTCTGGATCGCGATCTGTGTCTTCCTTTGGTTTCAAGTACAATTTTATACTCTCGGTAAAGGCCTCTTGGTTTCCCTCACAGTAAATCTTAAGATTTTTTTTTACTAAAGTTCTGACAAGTTTCAAATTGTTGTTTTTCACAGCATAATACAGCGGAGTTTTTTTTTCCTTGTTTTCTATGTTTCGGTTGGCATCTTCTTCTAGCAAATATTCAATAATTTGCGTGCATTCATAAGAAGGATCGGGAATTTTACACAATATATGCAGGGCCGTGTCGCCCTTCGAGTTTTTCACATCTAGATTAACATTGTTTCGCTTGAATATTTGAACTACTTCTTTGTTCCCGGTGCAAACGGCAATGTGGAAGGGATGCCCGTGCTTTGTTTCCTGGTTAATATCGACCTTGACTCTGAATAAAGAGTTCAGAATCATGATGTCGCAGTATCGAGTTGCGAGGTAAAGCGGAGTTTCTCCGCTGGTGGATACCATATTAACTTTAGCATAATTTTGGATCAGGTCATCTGCAACTAGTCTGTTGCCCCGCCGAATAGCCATGTGCAGCGGAGTTTCCCCGCAGATGTTGAATTCATTTATCTAAAATAACACCAGGATTGCAATGAGTGAAAAATCATTATTCAATTTTAATTAATTGAGGAATAAAAAATTGTTGTCAAAAAATATAATAAATCAATAATTTTCGAATTAACAATCGTAATATTAATCGATTATTTATGTAAAGAATTATGATTTTTTTTTGCGTTTCAGGGCACTCATTTAGTCGAAATGTTGCAAAAAATATACTCGAGAGTTGTTCTGTTTACCAATTCGGGGCAGCGTTCAACGAGTTTTTCAAATATTTTTATGTCTGTATTATTCCCAGTCGTATTAGACGAGGCTAAAACGTGGAACAAATTTTGGAGTCGATGTTTCTTGGTAAAGCGAACAGCGGCTCCAGCTTCGAGCATTTTCAGGGCGCTTTTGAAATGTCCCTTTTTATGCGCGTAAACGAAAGGGACGTAGCCACTATGCCACGCTTCTTTGTGACTCCAGCCACATTTCGCAATGATAGCGTCAAATTCCGGCACCGGGTCGGCGTCTATTGCCCGTTTTAGAATGTCATCGTTCGGTAACGTGAACATTCTCGTGAATAATTCTAAAATCAACGAGCTTTTTACGTATACTCAATTATGCGCATCGGCGAATTATCGTCTGTCTACTGCTGAAACTAGTGTCTGACATCTCACTCGGCTATCGAGGTTTTTGGCATACCTCGATAGTGGATTCTCGATGGTACAATCGATAGACAATCGAGGTTTGGGGACACAGAGAAACACAAGTATTCCTCCCAAACCTCCATTGAACAGCGACCTAAACACCGAGAGGGCACTATCGAGGCATGACAATAGCATTGGTAACTCAGGGAGAACGGACAGGCAAATATTATGAAACTGATTAACCGACGAACCAATGACCACTAATACTAGCAAGGTTTAATGCATCCGTACTCTCCCCCCCC
>JABFQM010003095.1:0-12785 GCA_022816865.1 Zelostemma sp. ZL-2020
ATCAGTTTCCGCGTTGGCTTCCCTTTCAGAATAATTCTAAAGTCTCGTCCGCACGTCAATCGACGCCATCTACGCGCTTCTATGCGTTCCTCGATTGCTCTTCCTCTGCCGTGAAATTGGAAAAAATGAATAATAAAGCTGACTGGCAGGGAACGCGTATAATAATGCGCAACGCCGAGAAATCGTTCTACGAGGTATACCCTCGTCATTACCCTCGTCTATCGCACTCCGCGGAAGAGGATTTTTTCGAGAGCTGTATGATTACGCGCGAGGCTGCACAATCTTTCGAGTATTTAAAATATAATTCGCGCTAGCGCGAATACACTGGACGATGCAGAGAAAAGCCTTTTTTGTTCCCATTTTTTTTCGTTAAACTCATCAGGCTGGATACGAGCGATTATCGGAGATGGAACGCTGGTACGGAAGGACGAACGTATAAACCGACGGGCAGACGGATGGACGATTTGACTTTGCATGAATGCGCAGATGCGGGTGCAACAGCTTGCGTAACGCGCTCGGTAAAGAGCAAAAGGGAACCTTCGCTACCATATTGCCACCTGTCAATCACAACGGCTACGTTTCTCGCGCGCAAACATCACGGAGCTCTGTGTCATTTGCGCGTCACTAAGCGACTCGCACACGATACATATATATATGCCTGCGTTGTATCGCTAAAGATTGACACTTATACATTTCATACTGCTCCCAAGTGTCGCTGATCATATCGCGGAGTATCGATTCGTTACCAATGGACACCATTTCTATCTTTATTTACTTCAAAACACATACATCTGCATGTATTTGTTATGTTTTTAGGTGTATCATTTGGCTGAATTCATTAATAATCAGATAGATTAAGTTCGCATGCCGTAGAAACGTTTATTATCTAAGCTGCAAAAAAGAATTTCCTTTTGGAAGAACTTTTTGGAGCTTTTTTCTGAAATTTTTTTCGGAAGTATCTTTTGGTAACCAAAAGGAAATTTCCATTTTTGCATGTAATACTTTCGAAAAACTCGATAATTTCAATTCTCGTGGTATTGTTTAGGGAAAATCCAAAGAAAGCCACGGAATATAAATGTAATCGTCGCGGTAGGGAAATATCCCGAGTAAGGAGGTCTCATGAACAACTCGCAGCTCGTTTGTTTTGGGATAGCGCTCAGCCAATTGTCGTCGACAAAGGGGCCCTCCACGCTTTTCGCCGAGGGGTAGTTTGTAGTCGGAGTAATGGCTGCCGAGTAACCAACCTGAGCCGATACCTATATAGTATAGCGCGATTTATCGGGACCGCCGCGCCATGAATATCGACGAACCTGGGGAAAAATGCCCGCAAACCTATCGATTCAATTATACGCTGATTCAAAGCCTGGTTAAGAAAACGTTTGATGAAATCTCTTTCTGAATTCATTGATTCGATGCAATTCTTCATTTATCTTACGAATTATTTTACGCAAACCCAGATAGCCAAACTTGTTGTCCATTTTTTCTCAATCACATGCAGAAATAAATGATGCATCGATGTTTGACAAAGATTGTAAAATCAGGATGGTAGATTTTATGGACTCGATCGCATCAATGCATCATTGTACAATTTTCTCACAATCGAAAGTCCATCAAGTCTTATAAATAATTGTGCTACGACGCAGACGTACCTTGGTACAAATATCGTACATTCTAATGCAGAAAACGATTTCACAATCATTCGCGTATTATTGGGGACTCAAATATTTTCATTCGTTATTGCATACAGCAAAAATTGCAACATCAGATGTAACGGGAAAAGTTACAATTCGAAATAATGAAAGACGAACTTAATTTGATTGGACGTTTGTACAGCCGAAATTGGTGGTACACAAAAATCAGATTTATGAATATGATGGTACAATAATTGACATGAGTAATGCTGCAAATCAATCTGATTTATGAAAGAGCATGCAGTACCTTTGGTCAATAATTGTACAATCATCAATTATATTTTACAATCATTGTACAGTTTTATCGCAAGAATGCTTATTCTGGAAATGTTCCCTCCCTCGCGAATCGCGATACGTAAAGTGCAGAATAATCGTGGATTTATTCGGAAACTATGGCCCGGCTAAATGCTTTTGGTAGCGACGTCAGTGGCACCTTCGACACCTCCCCCTCTTCACGAGTGCTCGGTATATATTATCGAATGTGTGCGATACGGGCGTATTTATCAGGGCATAGGTTTCTGCTTGGGAAATAGAGAATGAGGAGGTGGTGTTATCGAAGGTAGGCAGGGGGGCGAGGACGCAGACAGGAGAGCCGTAGCGCCGTAAAGCTGCCAGCGCAAAGTATTGCATAAATAAGTGCGTTGGCGAAATATTCATGGCTCTGCCACCTTCCGTCCTCCCTCGCGTGGCGCTTAGCACACTCCCGTTCTACCGGGAGCCGATTCTCTTTCTCGCTCCTCTCTGTACGCGGCCGAAAAGCGCGCGGATGTATTCATGAGCGCCTCTATCAGTGCTGCCAACCGATAAATTTACTTCGCCTCCCGATGTTCCCCAATTCTAGCCGGATATGTGCATCCAAACATCTTTCCTAATCGTTTTCCAGCGCGTTCGGAAAGCGTATTTATAGTCGAGTCTGTCGACGCTTCGCGAGGGTTCGATCAATCTAATTGAGACAATTACGATTATCGGTAGACCGCTCTTCCTCTTTTCTTCTCGGCTCTTTTTCCCACAGTTTTCGAGTAATTTTCTCGAGTTAATTTCATTAATTAAGTTTGCATAATTTTTCCATTTCAAAATCGATTTTTTGATCGTCCATGCGTTCAATCATTGATCCTTTTTTTTAAGCGGAAAAATTATAATGTCGCTTCCGCGTTCAATGTTGTATCTCCGTCACCGGAATTTTATATTTTACATTTAACGGAAATCGAAGACTTGAAAACGTATTTATAAGCGTTTACGAGTATTTTTTACGCGGTGAGTTTGCTAGTGTTCGTACTTTGAAGCGCAGCGCCACCGTGTGTTCATGTGTTCGAGTACCATAAATTGTGGGCCCGGTGTTACGAGCCGACGCGAAACACCGAACGATTTGATCATTTCGTTTGATCGGCCGTCGTTCGCGGAACCTTTGGATCTTCCGCGTTTTCTTCGCACAGTTACATGGCGTAAGGAGGTCGCTCCCAATTGACAGTAAATATAGCGCTTTAGCGTTCATCAACGACAAAAACGAGCTATTGCCAACTTGGTTTCTCAAAGGACTAATTTCGCCAGAGCCAAACTTTACGTAATATCGTGCCCCGCGCGAATTATTCGATTCGTCGAAACGCGAGCTATATTTGTTAGCGGATATTACTCGTTACCCAGGAGCTGCGATATAACGAGAGCTGAAAATATATCGAGGGTAAAAAAATGATAATGTCGCTTCTGTGATGTTTCTTATGGGGCGATACTTTGAACATTAACGGAATTCCTCGTATGGAAAGTGCGCTTATGAAAGCAGCGTATCATCGGATTTGTTTGAAAGAACGCGCAGCCGTAATAAATCTCTCGACACCTCATCACTCCGGCCATTATTTACTGACCTGACAAACATTGGAACATCTTCGTGTTTCTTTCGAAATGACTATTGAGATTCCGCCTCGGAATAAAAGGAATCCGTGGACGGATGGAATGAGAGGCGGCGCAGTCGAGGAGGAACGCGAAATCAAGTCGAATCGAGGAGAAAGAGGGCAGGAAGAGGCTAGAAGTCGTTATCCCCGTCTTGAAAATGCAAGAAACTTACGAACACACACGCTTGCAGAATGGTGTACAAGGTGGAGAACAAAGCGGCGATAAGTCTCGCGCTTAACTTTCCGTGTGTTGTATCCTTGGAGGGCCTTACGCTCCTTCCGATTGTCATGCGTATATAGCCACGCTGGTATAACTGCGGAGGCAAGAAAGCGAGAGAAGAAGGGTGATTAATCTTGTGGTCTTCCACGTCTCAAGGCGCGGACGTGCGTTATTGATGGAGACTTCTTTAAGCCTCCTCCTTCGCCACGGCTTGGTCACCTCCTCAGCTCCAACCTTCATCCTCTCCTCTTTCATTTACTCGTTTTCGCATTTTCTCGCTTTCGCATTTTCTTCCAACCTCGAGATGAAGCCTCGATGATCATCTATGTTTTTCAAAATGGATCGAATCATCTCTATTTTTCTTCCAAGGTAACAAGGTTTTCATTTCGTGACCAAATTTTTAATTTTGGACACTTTTAAAACGAGACGAAGACATTATCCGTCTTCATAAACGGTCAAGAAAGAATTCTCTTGAAGCAAGAAAAAAGTTCTGGAATCTAGAAAGAATTTCTGAAGGCAAAAAAGTTCTAGAGTCAAGATTATCAACTTTTCATTTGAAACGAATTGTCTTGTGTCGAATGATAAAATTCCAGAATGTCCGTTTCTTGATTCAAGAGAGCTATTTCTAAGAGTGAAGATACCTCGATCTGATTTTCTTGATTTTTCCTATAACTTTGCAATTTTGCAATGACTTTATTCATTGTGCCTACTCGATTAATCTTAAAATGGAAATTCCTAATTTTAGACACTCCTAAAACGATCCATTTGAATCAAGACGAAATCTCTCGCGTCAAGAAAGAATTACTAAAGGCAAAAAAGTTCTTGAGTTTAGAAAAAAACCGTTTCTTGATTCAAGAGAGATATTTCTAAGGGTGAAGATATCTTGCTCTGATTTTCATGATTTTATTAAATTGATTTTTTCAATAACTTCGCAAATTTTCAATGACTTATCGGGGTGCTAATCGTGTCTGTTCGATTAATCCCGTAAGACTGCTTAGTTCTTCTTGGTGTTTGACGACTACCTCGTTTCTCTTCATCCGCAGCTGTAAGCTCCTCGAGGAAAAAAGAAGGAACGGCGACGCGAAAGTTTACGCGCTTTTTGTCCGGAGACGGTCATTAATATACGTTCCCGAGACGCCTTCGCGCAATTTGTCAACATCTGATATTTAATTTCGCGCACTTTTACCGCCGTAACAAGGCGCTACCTGCAGCTGCGGTGTGCTACAACTTTCTCGCGTATCATCTTCGGCTTGTTGTTAATCATGCAAACGTCAACCGTGCAACTATAACTACATCTAAAAAGCGATGAATTCGACCACGCGCACATACGTGCATTTATCACTTTTACATTTCATGTTTGAACGTCAAACTTATCACGAGAGTTCTTCCACATGAAATTCTTATCGCCGGAATACCTATATCAAGTATTTATTTATTTAGATTCAAAGTTCAAATCACTTAATCATTCACAACAGAAACTCTCGAATCGCAGGAATTTCCGTCATCAAAAAAGTTGGTCGGAAATACATTTTTCCACATCCACGTATTTTTGTAAGGGTAATTAAGCGAGGTTCTGTAGTTTTGACGCGCCGGAAAAAAATAACACCGAGGCGAACATTTATCATGCAATTACTGGATCAGCTGCTGGTGACGCGTCAACGGCAACTTCCTCTTTCGACACTCGGCGAGCATTTTTTTTCCTCTCGCTCGCATGTGCAAGAGCTCCTCCGGGACGTGAAAATCGATGCTCGCATTTTCACGTTTACGAAAACATCTTGTAATCTCGGGTGCACTAGCAGAGCAGCTCCGCCTAATGATTGTTCGAGGAAACACGTGTTAAGACCTGTAACAAAATACCGTCGCTCAAGACGAAGTGCTTCCGAGAACCCAGAAATGGAAAAAAGCCATCCTCGAAAACTCGTCCAATAATCGTCGCGGGGATTAGTCGATTCTTCAATATTAATAATGAATTTGACGAATCGTATGGGAGTTGAAATAAGGCAGATGTCAGCGTGTGAACGTGCGTCGAAAAGTTTTTCAACGATGTCACCGTCATTTTTCCTCGCTGATAATTCAACGTCGTGGAGACTGCTAGATATAACCATGGTATAGCAAGCACGAGATAATAGACGGCGGACGGCCTCTCGGGGGCCGTTAATCATTGGGGATGAGACCGGAGCTCGGTGTGGGCACGGCGCGAACTGCGGTTTGACGCAGGAATGAGAAGTGAGACGACGATCCACGAGAAACGGAAGTGACCACGCGCCATCAGACTTTGGCCATTCTGTGGGGCAGAATGATAGACGCGATCTCTGGAAAAAATACATTTTTAAGCTCGACTTTTTTTATGTCAATTTTCAATGTCACCCATTTTTTATACGTTTTGTTTTGCTTTCAAAATTACATAATAATGGCATTATTGAAGTATAGAATTGGTGCCAGCATCGATGCAAAATTGGCAGTAATGGAATTGCAAGTGTAATCGGAGAGCGCGATCTGTTGTTTCTACTATCATTCGCTAGCATTGGCCGGATGCGAAATCTGACGAAGTAATGCACAGATTAAATGTGTCATTGTCCAAGTTGATATTAGATACGCATGCGATGCATCGGAACTTGCTTGATCATCTTACTATTAATTCTCTGCCTAATGGGTTCTGCGTAGAACGTTGTTCCAGCCAGCTGCACTTTTTTAAGTTGTTATAAAATTTTGAATTTACCACGACCTTCTTTTATCGAATACGAAATGAAAGAAAAAAACACAAACTGGCTGCATTTTTCGGCCTAGACCCTAACTTGAAAAAAAGGATTTCAATCAATAACCCTTTCAAAGCCGTATTCTTAACTCACACCGTTAAAAATATTGGCCGTTCGATTGGAATATCCCCTTAAATATTTAAGTCTCATTTAACTTTTGAAGTCCAACTCCACGTTTCCGATCCTTTCATCAAATTAAGAGAAACGTTATCATGCTTGACTTTAATGTAAAACACTGTTAGCGAGTTGCGTTTGGGTCAGTAATAAGTAAGCTTTTATCTAGTTTCATCCGATCCTTAAGCTCCTTTACGCATGACAAGGTACGATCACAGTTAGTCCGAAGTTTTGTGACGCAGGGTTGCTAAAGCAGGGTAATCAGTTTAGGTGTATAATGCGGCTACCGGTACCAGCAAAGTAGGTATCCGGGCAACAGATAAGCTAATGGTTTCGTGCCTCTAACGAGCTGAATTGGTTGGCCACTCGACGCTATCGCCTCAGCGAGTGTGTTTGCCTCTGTTCGAGACCAGGTATACAGATTATTATTATTTACTTAAAAAGCTGTTCCCGCGCTGTTTTCGTGTCCAAACGTTCGGCACGAATGCCTGAGTGCCGACTCCGCATGTCGAGATTTCAAGTAAAGGAAGAAAAAATCAAGCGCTCGTAAGCGGGTGTTATTACGCGCGTGCTGACAGGGTATGGTATCCAATATTGACTCTGACGCAAAGAAATTTTTACTCGTTCATTATTCGATGCGTAACGGGCATTTTCACTTTTTCGCGGCGTTTTTGACAAATTCGTGCATCTTCCGCGACAAAAATGCATCCCTGCTTATCCCGTATCGGCTAAAAGCATTATGCATCGATAAATATCAGCTATTAATGGCCCCGGTCTCATTATCTAATGGGTGCCAGCCGTCGCCGATACGATAAAAAGAGACTTTGGCACGGTCCGATATTGTGAAAGACACCGATAAAAACGTCAGTCTTCCGTGGCCATTTAATACCGGACCTTGCGTTGACTCATTTCAGCTGCCAATCGTGAGTACGCCGCAGCGTAAATTAATGTAATTGGCCGGGCAATTATTTGATGGAAAACAGTCAGCTCATATTGATTTCGTATCCTCGACAGTGGGCTCCGAATTTTCAACAGAAAAAACGTTGTCATTCGTTGGAGTAAACGTTCAATGAAGAGTTTTATTAAAATAGTGGATAAAAAGAGACAGAATTTGCAACTTTTTTTTAAATCTTTTGCCACTTTCTTTAAACCGACAATCATATTTTTTACTGGGTTTTCTTATAGTTCGTGGTACGGCTAGAAATGATTTTTCTTTTGACAAATGTTTTCATTTCTTGTCTGTCGGAAAATCACTGCAACACGCCCTCTTCGTCAACTGAGTATTTTAAAAATAATCCGTTCTTTATTACGAAATCTTGTGTATTATTACCAAATCAACCCGTTTAATAAGGTTAAAGTTCATGAGTAAATATAAGTGAATTGAAAATTTAGTTTATAGGAGAAATAGCCTGGTCCGGCCGAGTAGTGTCGCAGATGGCCAATTACCCTCGGCAATAAACACAATCTGATTTCATATTCATTCCACTTAGCGCTTACGCACGGTAATCCATCACCCGGGGATTATTCGGCTATCGTATTCTCGGTCTTTTCTCAGTCAATGCTCCCCTGTCCTTCGTTTTCGCTGCGCTGCTACGTCATCTACGCGAACGTTGCAACGGCGATGGTACTTTTATTCGAAATTGAAGAATATTCTCCCTCTGCGTGTCGGATAGTCGCGGCAGTATGCAAATCCGGTGGAAAAACTCGCATGTTTTCCGCGCACTTTAATTATTCAAGCGACAACTTTCTGCAATGAAATTAGACTAGCGTAGTTGTGACTCCCGGCGACAAGTGTTTTGCTCATGGTCGGTTCCGTCGGGGCGTCTCAGTCAAGGGATATACATAATATTCCGAGCTTTCGCCGGCGGGAAAAAAAGCTCAACTTAACGCGACGAAAGGTGGAAAGAAAATTAAAATTATATGAAAATTCTCGGAGTAACTTTCTTCCATTCTCCAGCGTTCTCGATTCCCTTGTAGCTGTTCTCGAAATGAAACGCGATAGAAAATTTCGCGCGATAAAGCGGGGCAAAAAATGTTTCGTTATTGCGCGCGGGTCTCCGAAAAAAGAGGGAAAAACGCGCGAAGGTAAAACAAAAGTTATAAATGGGATGGGACGGCAATAAAAGCCGGATGCAAGTGAGATTTGTTGATTTTTTCATTGTTGCAACTCGCTCATCTAGGAGCACGAATTCGGGTGGATGGAACGTGCCAACTGGCAAATATATAACACGTGAAGGCAAACGGGTAAACGGGCTGGTAGTTATTCGGCAGTAACAATAGCAGTCGTGCCACCCGTAGCATACAAAGCGTGTTTGGCGCCGTGTTTGCATGAATGAAATTATTCGCTTTCCCGGAATATACGTATATACAGGAAACATACGTATGAACGTACTAGATATAAGCCATGGAGGTGTTGATTGCACGGCGGCAGCTGTGTTTTATTCCCTTCCTCTCGTACGGGGGCGCCTTTCTTATTATATTATCGGCGTGTTAAACGGCGCCTCGTTTCTGTACGTACAAACTGTGAATATTATATTAGTTGCTAGGTAATCTCGAGAGAAACTTGCTTAAAGACAAGATGTACTGAACAAGTAAGGAGCAACATCTTGCCGGGCTATTATCGCGCCTGCCAATCAAACCTCGGGACCCGAAGAAATCTGGTGGTGTAACTCAAGAATAGCTCTGAAGTTGACTTTCATTAAAATTCTTTTCTTTCAAATTAAGAGTTTAAGATTTGATGGACTTATGATTGTGTGCAAATTATACAACGATGCATTGATGCAATTGAGTTCCTGATTTTACAATCTTGCGTCAAACATTGGCGCATCATTTATTCCTGCATGTGATTGAGAAAAAATTGATTTTCTTTTCACTCGAAATCCGGGAGATTTTTCGTCCCCTATGCATCCGATGGAAATTAGCGAGTGCATCAGAAGCGCGACCGCATCGTGTGAGCAACTCGCAACGCTCCCGTCGTTGGGGATCATACTGGCTGCAGCTTTCATTGTGCCCTGGCTGCACCGCACGAGTCCCAGAAGTCAGTCTTATTTATGGCTATATTAATCCTTAAATGGTATCTAATGTCACACCGTCGTGGCAGATCTATCTGACGGCAGCATCGGCGTATTCTCCGACGTGTGAGATTCGCCATTGTCGGACACACGTTATTCATACTCGTGTTTTTGTGTGTATAAAGCTGCCTCCGTACAAACGATCGACGGTGTCGAGTTACCGGATGGTACGCCACGGGATATATCTCTCTGACTTTATATACCCCAACAGCCTCCCTCTTATTCGTCGGCTGTAGTTTTGCACCATCCCTCCGCTCCTGCTGCAACCAAGATATTTTGCAAAACATTTGTATTCTTCTCCTTTTAAGACCTACTCTCGACATAAGTCACGCTTTGTCAACCGTGGTTTTAGCCTCGCTTATACATGATTTGTGTATATCTCTTTATGAATTATTAGTAGCCGCTTATATCCTATAATTAATATCAAGCAAAGTCGGGTAATTGATAATTCCAAGTTTCTCGAGTCGAGCGTGATTGACTGGAATGTCTCAATCGAAAGCCGAAATCCATCCTCGGAGTGATTCGTCGAAATAAGTTTCGTGAAGCGATGGAACACATAATACACAGCGGGACACCGCGTTTAATCCAGCAATAACAGAAATATCAGAAGAATACAATGGACCGGTTGAGGTATGGTAAAGATCGCCGGGGCCGGCTACCGGGACATGGCCGGTTATTATATTATTGAGGTGTCACAGGCAAGCGCATCCGACAACAACAACGTGCGAACCAACCGAGTCGAGGCTAATGAATGGCAGCAGCCTCCCTTTTTCTTTTGGTCCACCATGAAAAATTATTGTTGCGCCCCTTGAAACCCGCAGCGGCGAGCGAGCGATTCGAGGAGCGCCAGGGTCGGGGACCAATGCGACCCACCACCGCGGCGTGACGTCCCGCGGCGATACCAGCTGGTATCCCCGACTCTTCTTACTTCATTCACGTCTCCAACTATCTCTATTCGAATATATCTTATTAAGGAAGCCGGCTCCCGACACAAATTAGGCCGTTCATTATTCCCCGGATTACCTTTCATCCCTGATTATCTTTTTTCGACGTCTTATGGGATATCGTTCATCATTTTTAAACTCATCCGCGAACACAAGTCGTATATTTTCCATTCGAATTGGCGATGTTTCGCGCGAGGATTTTACGATCGTCGTCGTTTGTAAATCATACATGAATCTCCCAGAAGCTATTCTCATTAACAGAAATGCATGGAGCCAAAGCTCGTGTAACGTATATACCAAAGGAAGTAGCGGCAGCCTCGCTAAAGGCAATAACATGCATTAGTCTTGATAAAAGGGACGAACAAATTAAAAGTAATGATTTGTAGAAATATTTCGAGCCCCTTCTCCAGGGAACGAAGCCATTACGATGCCTAATGCCTCATCTGTTAGCCGTGCGAATCCGGCCGTGTTCCTACGGGGCATGCTTACACCACTCCATTTATAAAGGAAAGGATACGCTGTTCTCCCCGTAGAATTCAAGTAAATGGCATTACGAAACGTGCACGTGTAGGTACACGAGGCACCAACTGATAAACCGATTTTTACTTCCTTTCTTCGGCACGTTCAATTAAGTCTCATACTGGACATAAACGCGGCTACGAATGGGGAAAAAATTAATTACGAGAAAGTCCCAGGACAGTTTTTCTGCCGATTAATTGTCTAGGAATAACGGGAAATCCTTTGGAAATTTGTAGAATGCGTCACTTTCTTTCGAACTGAATCGCGCGGATAAAAACGTTTTTTCGGATTTCTTTGTTCTCGAATTTTTCCTCGCTGTAGCATCGCGATTTGACTATGAGTCTCTGCCAACCGAGGCAAATCGCACGGAAAGAAAAGTTCACTCCGATGGAATTGCGTATACGAATGCCTGTAATCAAATAAAGGGGAACAATGTTAGCGAAAGATGTGAGCGAGCTAACTCAGCAACGCGAGACCGAGCCCGCCCGTTTCTTGTCCTGGACACACCCCCGCCGTAACCGAGAGAGTCTGTTATAACCGCGGATTCTGCGACTTTGGGCTTACCATCCCTCACTTATTCGGATTTCGCTTGAACCCCGAAGCCGCGTCCAAATATGAGCTTCTACAAACGGCGAAAGACGCGGAAAATACTCAAACTTGGATAAGCCGAATCGTGCTCGCGAGCGTCCCATGAGCATGGGAATTGAAAATGAATAAATGTTTACTTTCAAAGTTTGGCAATGCATACGCGCAGGAGTTCCGGGTCGCGTTGCAAAATTTGGATACCATTACTTTCGGTGTGCGAGCGGTAAAACAGTAATCCGAAAAATTATTTTATGAAAAATTGACTTCCCGGCGCAACAATGAGGTACAATTTACTTTCATCATTGAACGCATTATCGACGTAGTTGTTATTGTTGTCTCGGGTAACAATATGACAGCTCGTAGTTTAATTAACGCGCTCCTGCCGAATCTCCCGAAACCCATCTCGATCGGGTCCAATATTATTAGGTCGACAAACAACGGAGATGTTATTTTCTCATATCGCCCGGCGCGCCGCTACAAGTATTGTTCCCGGGAAATATTCATCATTATGCAACAAAGCGTCATTATTCGTCGAGCGATTCTCTCTAGCCTTTCCCGGGGCCAACCGAGTTAGCTCATTTTCGTCCTCGCGCAAGAATGAAAACTAAAGTTACACAACCATTGCGCCGGGATTTACTTTTCATCAGCAGCCCCGTCTCTTTGGGGAGTTGCGGAAACTCTGCATGTGAACAGATAATTTTCAATGCAGTGAGCTTCCTGTCACGAAGCTTTAAATATGGCCTTTTACTTATTCGATGGAACTTTTAATCATGTTATTTCTGCTGCAAATGTATTCATCCGACGAATTTCAAAACCCTTAATGATCAAACTTACTTTTCCCTTGTAAAAATATGTGTGGAATTTTTTTATCAGGCGAAGAAAAAATGAACTGTCTAATTCTTTTTTTAAGATGACAAAGTGATACATAACTTTACACTTCGATAAGGCACCGAAGACGAATGTGTTTTAATATCGTTGTTACTAGTCGGTAGAAAGGTC
>JABFQM010003096.1:0-12780 GCA_022816865.1 Zelostemma sp. ZL-2020
CATTGCCCGGATACAACGGCAGACCCTTCGATCGATTCGAACAATCGACTCCCGTCGCCCGTGACCCACTACGTTGGCGGTTCCCCGAGATTACGTCGACGTACTTCCTATTCCTAGATGCGCGTACAAAACGGTCACGTGTCGCTCGTACACTCGGGACGAGCGCGTGTGCCGAATGCCGGATTTGCAAGATTGTGCATCCAGCTCGCGAGTGTGACTTATTGACTACGGGTCGAGGATAACTCATCCGCGATTTGCCTTTCTCGAACGTGTCAACCCACTTCCTGCTATTCCATGACTTTCCTCTTTTTTTCGTCGACGATTCCGATCGATTTTTAGGGTTGCCACTTGAATTTCTGAACCGAATTTCCTGCCTTGCGTTTTCCAACCCAAGAATGTGACTTTTTTCCAACTAGGAAATCAGGCTTTGCTACTTTTGGTTCTGTTTCTCTATATATATTTGAACTATTTTTATGCAACGCTGGAATAATGACTAGAAAAATAAAAATGTTCGTAAGTTGGAAACGAAATTTTTCAATTGTGAATTTCATGTCGAGTTTGAAGTACAACAGTTCACGGAAGAATCACAATTTATTACGTATTTTTTAAGATTGCATAAAAAATATCACAAACGTTTAAATTAACGGGTTCATTTTGTAACGTTTTCGCACAGCTTGGAATAATTATTTTTTGAACAACGAAAAAGTTTCTAATTGGTGAAATAATTTTTTGGTTATTCTAATACACAAATATAATGACAAACGGGAGTGATATTCGAATAAAAATTATTCATATCACATTACGGATTCCGAAGAACCAAGTTTTGTATAAAAAAATCCCCGACTTTCTTGAAATTTACGCCAAAGCCACGCTTGATACGAACACGTCAAATGTATCAAGATTTTATTTCACAAATGGCACTAATAATCGCGGGCGAAAATAGATAAAGGAATCAAAGGCGTCACGTTCCGAGCGATTAACGCAAAGTCCGAGGGAGAAAAGCACCGTGCTGAGCGCGAATGCACGTGTACGGAAGTTATCGCGGAGTTTGTGGGGGACGAGGGAGGATCTACCCCGGAGCGGACAGTTAATACGACCACCATGTTCCGTAGGGAGATTGTCGACGCGACGTGCAGTTACCGACTCAATGTTTATATTAATACTGGGGGACCCACTCGAACGCGTGGTACTCGTCGCCCCAGCGACAGGGAATTCGTAATTCGCAGCATTTGTTCGTTGTTACAGCGATGTACGTCGTCCCGAGTATCGCAGGAAAATTGGGGTAAACGCTCGGACTTGAGGGGGCTTTCTGGACTTTGCTTGTTTGTACCGCTATTCAATTCGCATCATCACTTGGCCGCGTTTGGGTCAATACGTTCATCGAAGGAAAAAAAAAACAATTATCGCCGCAGCGTTTGACGGCTCGATATTAATTAACGTTGAAAATGGAAAAGCTCGTAAATGAATAGTCGAGTCCGCTTATATTGCCCGAGTAATAAAATGGTATCGTTATGATTATCACGGTTCGTCCCGACGTCGCTTCTGTTTATTTGCGAAGCTCGATAGAGATACAAAAATGGTAGTCTCGTCGTGAAAATAAACGGAAAAAGTGCTCGGAGGAAAATCCGTCGAATCCCTGCCGGACGCGGCATATATGTATATAGTTATACGCTCGCCGCATCCGGTGCTGATATTTGCGAGACTGAAATGCAATCCATTTAATTTAAACGACCCGCGCTAGTGTTCCTGGTTTACCGGATTGTATTCGACGACGCCGAGGACGCCACGTGCGCACTGTTTTAATCATAATTCAGGGCCAGTAAATTAAGCCCATTTTCGAGAATGGTTGTTGCGTTGCCGCTTTAGTGCCCGCCGGTTTTAACGATAAAAAAAAAGGGTCAAAGTGCGCCGCCGGCGATCTAAGTTGTATAAGCAATTAACGATAAATCCGTCGATTTCGTTAGATTAAGGGAAGGGCGCCGTGTGAAAATTGCCTTTTTCATTTCACCTTTCGCGCTAAAATATCGCGGTGGAAATTAAATTATCGATGTATATCGGGGATGCCGGAAAATGAATCGATGGCGAAAGAGGATTTTGGATAAAAGCGAAATACCGAGGGGATATTCTTTCCATTAAAACATTTTTCGCCGGGCTGTTTTTAATGGACGCTGAGTGAGCGCGCCGTCACTTCTTTTTTCCCGAAAAATGATTTCAAACGATATTCCGGAAAACGCGAGAGAACCATCAATCCGTTGTTTAAAAAAAATATATTGCATTTTTTCCCCGTCTACGGGCCAAGTCAGGCAACGCGCCGGTTTGTCATCTCAATATTTCCCGCGGAATCTGATGGCCGTAAAATTCTCCGGCGTTTTCATGCTTTCCTGGACGAGGTTTTAGCGTGATACCACCTTGACAGCTATTGCGCGGGATAAAATAGCAAAACTGATAACGGCTATTTTTCCAGCGGAATTAAAATGTATTGTTCGTGGGTGTGGGGTGAAAAACGTGTAACGACTTGTTTCGCGTTGGACGAATATTTGTCGATAATGACAGCGGAGCCCTGTAATGACCATATTTCGAGAACACGCAGTTCCAGGATTGACCGTGGTAAATTTATCTAGCTTGTTCATTGCTCGTTGCTAGATTTACATAGGAATGGCGGTGTAAGTAGTGCTTATTTATGTCGTACAACAAGCACGCAATCCATTTTTGACACGACAACTCGCGATGGGCTTCGAACGTAATGATTGCTGCTCGAATCGCTTATCAAACGTACCCACACTTTTATACAAGCCGGATAAACTCTGTTTTAAAAATGTACAATTATTAACATAGGTAAATATTTGCCGAGTTCATGCTTACGAGTAATAATCGCGGTAGAGAATAATTCAGCCGGAACAAGATTAAATTCGTTTATTTCTGTGCTTTCGTTTAGTTCAGCCGACGTACTGAAAATAAAAAAAAGAAACGAGGAGTGCTCTGGGTCGAGATAATCGCGATAATTTTTACTCATTATTCAGGGTTGCCATTTGAATTTCTATGTTAATTTCCCTGGCTTTTCCAGTTTTTCCAGCCTGAAATGTGACTGTAAATACTAGAAAATGGCCATTTTTCTAACCTTTTATAGACAATTCTAAATCATCAACTCAATATTGAGTTCATGCTTAGCTCTTATCATTTTATTTCATAGCTGAATATACTTTTTTCTAAAAATCACAGCATGTACAAACTAAAAAAACTTGAACCGTCTTAATCCAAAGCTTTCCCCTACAAATACAATAAAAAGGTCGGGTATAATTGTCAAGTTCAAGCCGGAAATCGCGACACTTGCAAGAAGCGAATCCTGCGGAATATAGCTGTGCATGCATAATTTCCTTGTTTACTCAGTTCGCACGGTTCCCCTGGCAAGCTCCGCCAAAGTTCCTCGCGCGCGCAACATTGTGCCGTAGGAACGCGCGTCGAGTTCGTTAAGAAGTGCTCGGTTTATCAAGATGCCGAACACGTTTCCCTAATAGCGGCATTTAACTTCCAAGTATATCGAGTGCTCCGAGTGCCGTCCTTACTCGTGATAACGACAACCCGCGATAATACCAGCCCTGGTAATTTTACGCGCGCAACATAAACTGTTATTTTATCGAGCTCGGAATGGAATCGGATTACATTGCCTCCGGCGTTATAATCGTAAGACTGTCATAATCAGGTCACTCGCGTACATTCAATTTTTCTCCCATCATAAGAATTACGCCGGTCACTTTTATCGCGTTCAATTAACAAAATAACAGCGGCTCAATTATTTGCATAAACTTTCGTGCTGCTGGGCTAATCTCCCGCCACGACGGCCGAGATTCGAGATTGGCATAAGCCGAGCGTAATTTTAATTAGTCAGATGTTTAGGCGATGTCAACGGCACGTTAAGGTAGAGAAACCTGCGCTCGTACGAGAAACATGCCCCGAAAGCTCACGCTATCACGCCGACGTTATCACACGCGTCTTTCTGGTCGATGATAATAAACTTCCCCCCCCCTCCCCCCAGTTGTTTATCATCAAAAATCGCGGTTCCATTTTCTTGGCGAAACTGTTCTTTTGATCATTCATCAAAGTGGTCTCTGGTACTAAATAAACGAGACATGTGTTTGATGGGGGGATGCAATTCCGACGTCCCCTAAACTCTTCGTCTTCCGCGTTGTGTGTACTGCAGAATCGAGTACCATTGGGATTCTTGGGGCTTCTGGTTCTACTCGAAATGTTAACCCAATCGCGTCGAGGGACTTTCGATAACGCGACACATCCTTGCTTACACACAACCGGTAACTGGGTTATGGTATTTGCAAGCATGAAGCCACCGTGACGTGACTTTACTTAACGTCAGTCAGACCCTTGTGTCGTAGGGCAGACGAGGTCTCGAGCACCCTAGACTTACTTCGACACATCGTCGAAGGGCATTTAGCTGATTGAAAAGGCCAGTTTCCTTCCGTCGAGAGAGCTTTTTTCGTATCTTTGCACAGGAAAAGGAAATAGCGCGCTCGTCATTTACTTCTCGTAGGAACGGACTCACCGAAATCCATGATTAGCGTTTTACTTTTTCATGATGCAGCGCGCAAGAGTATTTACCTGAAACAGACCAAAAAAAAAACAATTTAATTCAGTGAATTCTGTACTCGAGAGAAGTTGAAAGAAGTTTCCTTGGACTTTTATTTAATCGCTCGTAAATATGATTGAAAAAGTTTTCGCGTAGCTAATGCGGAAAATAAGCTTGAGCGAAATCGCATCTTTTTCGTATCGCTGGTGATCGATGGATCACGGGTATAATCAATGTTTTGGAAACTAAATTACTTTTTCATTTCTCTCCTGGAACCGTTATCTTTCCTAGCTCATGCAAATTTTCAACATCTACTTTTTCCCTTCTAGTTCGTCTATCTTCTATTAGAACCAAGATGAAAAGTAAAGTCTGAGCCGCTATTACCAAACATCCTTTCCTCCGTGCTAGCTAACTCTTTAGGGTCTTTGCAGGCTCGTTTCGACCGAACCGGAAGGAGAATTAAGAGAGTCCGGCGCAATGCGAAGACGTGAAAAGAAGGTAGAAGAGCAGGACGAAGAAGAAGGAGGTAGATTCGCGAGCATATCTCTTAGGAATCCTTAAATTACGTGCAAGTACCTCAGTTGCCGGCAAAGCGAACGAAGGGGAAAACAAAAGCCAGGAAAAACTTGCCTTTCAAGAACTTTTTCATCTCTTCCCTCCGCCAGAACCCTTCCTTTTTATCTTCGTCTTTTTCCCCGACGCGTTTTTTACTCTCGCTGCTTTACATTTCAAAAATCATGTAGTTTTGAACTGGGGTGACTCATTTCCAAGGTCTCCCGAACGACCTTTTTTATAATTTCATTTCATTGTTCCTTCGCAGTCGCGATGAAAATAATACAGCGCTTAATTAAACTCATTTCGCAGCGAAGCACGTTCCTACATCCGGCGGAGGTGTCTCGCTTACGTTCTTCGGAGATCGAAAACAGCCGGATGAAACGCCGGGATTATACGCCGATTCCAGGGGCGTTTGGCACTAACGATGATTAAACAGAGTAAGAGCTATGAGTCATACGTGGATCGTTGCGGGGAGAAATAAAAGCAGAAAGAACATGCATAACCACTGTCTGTTGTTATCTCGGAGGGTCCGAGACATTGATTAACATCGCGCACTCGAATAATAATGCAATCCGTAGCGCGGAAAACATTCCGCGTAGGAAAAAGGACGGAGCATCGCAGCTACCAAAAGAGGTGAGAGAGCAGTTTCTTGGCGCATTCTTGGCGAGATTATCCTCTTCTAATACGAGAGGGAATATGTTCTTGAAGAAGGCTGTTAAAACGACCTTAACGAGAGTCGAGCGTGGCGCCCTCTTCCCCAGGCATGCGTGCCGAGTTGCTTCCAATTAATAAAGGGCGCGGGATATAGAGCGAAAGAGCTCGAGGGTTCTCTTCCTCGTCCCGTCCTTGTTTTTTCTCATTCCTTCCTCTCACCCCTTTCGTTCTCATTTACAGTGTCTCACGAGGAACTAATGAGAGAGTGACGGTGTATGCTATCGGGGCTTCACGCATATCTAAGGGCGGAGAGGAAAAGAGACGGATTCGACATCTTGAGTGAACAACGAGCGTACCGAAACAATTCAGGAGGCAACCCTCGCCCTGAACGATGCGAGGGCCAAAGCACAATCAGCCGAGAACGTATGCAATCACCGCGAGAACAATGAAATGTGCATTACGTGTGTCGAGGTCGAATGCAATCTGAGACGAACAGGGATGCGGGAGATGAATGGAAGATGCTGTGGAAATTATTTACTTCCTCGGCGCTTTCAAGGTGGATCGATACTTTAATGCAAGGGTGAATTGGAAAAAATGTTTATAATGCAACATAATTAATTACATTTAATATGCCAGTATAATTTATTGAACAATATCTTTTTCTTCATAAAAAAAAATACACGAGTGAAAAAATTGTATTTCTCAGCCCATTTGCATATTCGGTTATTTATATTGTTCACAGGACTTTTTGTAACAACTTGACCGAGGCGTTTTGAAAAATATTTACTTTCCAAAAAGATACATGCATTTGTTTAATAAGTCCGTCAAAAATTCTTTGAACAAATGCATGTATCTTTTTGGCAAATGAATATTTTTCAAAACGCCACGGTCAAGTTGTTGCAAATAGTCCTGTGAACAATATAAATAATCGAACATGCGAATTAGCTAAGAAATAAAAATTTTTCTTTCAAAAAACTAAAATTAAAATTTTTAATTGTTCATTACGAGCAATTTTTTCACTCTCCACCTTAATTCACCTTAATCAATGTTTTTATTCTCGCTGTTTCATCGATGAACTTGAAATTTATCAAAGGTAAAATATTCCAAGTGCACTTGTTCTTATGGAAAAATGGTTTTCCGACGTTAAATACAATCCATCATTCATCAAAGACAAATATGAAAAGGATAACGCGCGATTTCTATGGCTGCACTCCGTCGTGTTTACTGTGCTGGATCCTTTTTCTCCTGAGAATCGTACGTTTGCGCAAGCAGTCCTACGGGCAATAACGCGACGGGCACCACCGTCATCTCGTCATCACCGGGACAAACGTGGTTTCGCTTTGCGAGTCGAGGTGCCCGTAGGGGCAGGTTTTAATATTTTCTCAGAAGGGTAAAAAGCTTCAGCCGCAGCTTCCGTCTCGTTAGGCAGCCCCTGCTCATTGGAGAGTGTCGGGAAGTTTCGCGCGCTTTCATGGACTCGCTCGGGGGAGGTAGACACTAAGAGCGCGCGGACGAAAGTGTTTATTCCTTAATGAGTCGAGGGTCAGTTATGTTACTCTTTCTTTTCTAAAGTAATAAATGAGAAGCGGAAAAGAAATGTCGCAGTTTACTTTTCGAGATTGACTGGCAAGCACTTTTTTTCCATTTCTCCTTCAAATAAACTGAAAATTTACGATTTTTGGAAATTGTTTCGAGAGCGGCAATATAATATGGTTTATCGGTTCTGAGATGCATGCAAATTATTTTTTTCACAACATTGTTCTCTAAAATTGTTCATGATCTTTATGGCTCTTTTGATCTCCGCATGGTTCTACCTTGTAAGATGAATAAATCCGGAAAATTTCCGTAAAGTGATGTAAAATAATCTATGAATTTTCAAAGGTTCCAATTTGTAACGATCCTTTGTCGAGTATTCAAAGTAAGAAATTTGTTTTTCGAAAACCCGAGGGCATTCTTTTGAAAGGTCTGGAAAAATGTTTTCTTAGTCGAAAAATGCCTGCACGGAAAGCCTTTCTGATCACGGTCCAGCAATCTTGGAATGATACGGATTCCAGCACGAGCGTCGAGGGCGTTCCTGGCACGGAAAAGCCGTCTTCGTGGAAGGTGGATCTGGCAATGTTATCCCGTAGGACTAAGCGCTGTCCGAGGTATGCGCCCTTAAGCGGAGAAGAAAGAAAAAGGAGGTATTGCATCTTGGGCCACGCACAGGGACCAAAGTACACGACGCGACTACTCACACACCATATTTGATATAATTAAAGTGCATAAATAAACACAATGGTACAAGGTACCCGGGTGCAACTATAGGCAAAGGCATTCAATGCAAATGTTGAGATTACCGCACGGCGTGGCTTCTTAACCGGCCGCTAACCGGCTCTCGATTCGAAAAATTCCCCATTCAAACCAATTCAATCGGATTCAGCGATTTTTCCGTTCGCCTCGATTGATCGATTCTTAATTGAGTTTCTGTCTGCACTGGAATGTTGGAAACTCGCGTAAATGTTTCGCCGAAAAGTTTTCAGGCATGAAATCGACTCTTCGCGTTTGCCCTTTTATTTTCGTTCTTTGTGCAGCGCCGAAAAATGCATATGAATATTCGTAGCTCACGGGTGCAATATCAAACCTGCTATTATATTACCAGAAAAATGTCTACCAGCCAACCACGCCCGGTTAATGTGAGTTGCGTTACTGTTGTACCTCCTGATTGCCCTTATTTCAAAATTTGCCGAATCATCTGTCAAATAAGTTCAGTCCCGAAAAATGAACTGAAAGTGGCCTTTATGGAAAAAAAAACATCGATAAGAAAGCTGGTAAGGAATGTCCAAAATTATGGATAGATTATCCATATTTCACGGAAGATTATTCGCAGTTTATGGATAGATCACCAATATTTTTTTCAGTATATTCTTTTACCCAACGTTGTCGTCGTAGAAACGTGGAATTAATGAGAAAGAATCGTAACAGATTTTCGATGTTCGAGAAATCGTAAAGAAAAATAACGGCGAGAAACTTGTTTTCTGCGTATATGGATCGGCGCGTAAATGGTGCTTTGCAATGTTATAATACATACGAACAACAGATCCTGGCGACGCATATAAGGAGTGTTCTGTGCAAATGAGAGACCTACGCCTAAGCTGCCGATCACAATACTTTTACAACGCGGCTTGTTCCTTCTCTAATCGGAGCTAGTTTTCCATTTTCGCTTGATGTTTTTATTGATCTCGCAGCTTTCGCGCTTCGCATTTATCCCAATCCCGATGAAAATGTCACTTTTAATTTTCGATGAAGCAATCTTTTTATGAAACGGCAAAGGCCGAGTTTTGAAATGGAAACGACCGAGCGAAATGATACTAATGCACGCTCGCTATGAACGATTCAATCCTTTTACGGGGGCAGGTGGGTCTCGGAAAAAGCGGATTGTCTGAACAGAAGAGCGGATAATAAAAACGCACTCTGCCACAAATCACAGTGCCCTTAATACACTCCGGCTCTTTATCATCGTACGAATTTGTTTCCGAAGAGGCGTTCGCAAAAGGCAATCAATTTCCGAAAATTAAAAGTTCAAGAGAAAGTGCGTTACGAATTCTTTATTATGCGATTGTTGATGCCAAGCTCTCCGGGGACGAGATTATACCAGACAAGACTTTCAATTAATTGCACGATTATTTCCCCGGGCAAAGGGCGCTCGTTTGTGAACTTTTTAAGCGGCTTATATAATACCGACGAAATGCAGTTGGAAGTTCATTGCTGCTAATGAACGTCTATCCTAGGCGATACTTAATAAAAACTGTCGTTTCCATTTACGTCGAGAGCAAGACAGCTCGGAAGCAAATTGAACCTTTCGGTTGCCTTCATGGAATCTTTTAATTGAATTCCAGAATTCAACCAGATTCTACCAAATCGTGTGAAAAATGTTGTGATAACTTTGTTCCATCGTACACGAGAGGTATTTGGTTAAACGCGTCACGTATTTGTACGTTCATTGGATAAAGTTCAACTTGACGAGGATAAAATGTTTATGAAATGAAGAATAATTTAATCGCGCTAAGTAAATGCATGGTAACGTTGTTTTCGGGTTATACATATTCACCAAGCGTTGCAATGCACCATTCGAATGATTCGAATATAATTACGGATTTGTAATTCATGTCCGGATAATTCGCTACAGATATAATGGACCTTTATTCCACCGTCCATTCTTGCTTGACGTGAATAATAAACCGGCTTGTATTGTACGCTCGATAAAAGGAAAAATATCACTGCAAATTTCGTTCACTCGCGAAAGCTTTTCACATGTTTTTTTGCCGAAATCTGTGATGATTTTGCGCTGAATTTGACGTGGTTAATCGGGCGAATTCAATATCTTCAATGCCGCTGTATTGGCTGAATGACAGGCGAATCCTATTTACATTTCAGATTTCCGTGACGTCCCAATATACATATCGTGGCACGATCTATTTTGCCCGACAATAAAGTGAATCGCAGGAGTGTCCTCGACGACTTGCCGAGGTATCCTTCTGAGTGCGCACGTTTCCACTATCGATTTTCAGTATGTACGCCTAGTACGAACAGTTGGTATTAAAGTGGAAAAACACTCGAGCCCGGAATGGCCAAGAAAGTAGGTCTCTGGTGAAAAGTGGAAAGACCCGCCGAAAGTCGTTTCAACAAAAACAAAAGGAGAGAACACGACATAGAAGACTAGAGAAAAATAGCTGGATTTGCGCGGCGTATATTTTCGTGGAGAGGAATGTTGTCTCTCCATTTTAAACGCACCGTCGAAAATACGCGATTTACTTTTTCAGCGACGACTAATTTGCAACGAATCAAGCGTTTAATTAAAAACGGCTTCGGGATCGCGGAGAGGGATTTCCGGCCAGCGAATGTAGGTCGGCGAAATAGGATGAATGTTGTACAATTTATGAGTTTATTGTCGAGATTCAGTTTGTAACAACGTTACGCGGTGCCTGTTCAGTTTCCACTAGACTATAGAGTCATGTCCTGCTTCACAAGCTCGATCAATGACCGTAAAGCCACTGGGGACTGTGCCACGTCTGGCATCCCCGCTGCTTTATGTCTGAGTCCGACTCGGCCCATGAACTCATAAAATGATTGTTTCAGCAACGATGCGGTGGGCCCGTTTCCATCAAAGTCTGGCGTTGCTTCCGGCGTTGCGTCTTTCTACACGTGCCAACGAATTTCGCGAAATACTTCCAAGTTCTTTATAAAATTTGAGGAGTACTTCAAATTAACGAATAATATTTTTATTGCAGATAATTATTAAGTGGACTGTTTTTATCCAAAAATTTTAGACTTAGTTCTAATCTGCTCAGTATTAATGAGAGAAAGAATTCCGGGATAACTCTAGCCAAAAGCTATTAATGTTACGACCCTCCGAGATCAGGTGTCAGACAACGTATGGCAAAACGGTCCCCGCAACGTCGACGGCGATGATGGATGCAACGTTAAGCGCTTTCGGACGTCGATAATGATTCTCCTCTTCGTCACTTCGACTCTCTCGCGGATGCTTCGCTGCACTTTATTTAGGTCAAGATCTGTCGCTTCAATTTCGTATATTGCATCAACTTATTGATTAGTTCAATTCCTTTTTTTTTTTTTACGTGGAAAGAAAGGAAATTTTCAAATATAAACTAACAGTATTGGATCCAAAAAATAGCAAAGCGTGAAAAGTTTATTTCCGACAGACTCTCATTAAAAATTGGCGTAAATGGTTGAAATAGTTTCCCATAGTTTTCTTTTTCACATAATTCACGAAATGATTGAGCTGATCCAAGGCTTAAGCCAATTCGAAAACGTTTCGAAATGAGTAAACAGATTTTTTGAAATAATAATTTGAGTATGTCATCTGTGGACGGTTCTTATTAAAATACGAAAGTCGAGAACGTGATATCTTTATGAAAGTGACGTATTTTGACTCCAAGGCAAATGGAAGACCGTCGTTTCTTGCACGCTCTTTGTTCTTTCGTCTCATGTCAGCGTCCCACGAAGCAAGCCACGAAGATTCGCAAGAGAAAAGGGAGAAAGGAGAGCGAGTAAAAACGAGTTGAAAAAGAAGGGTAACTGGAACAATGAGCGGAAGAGCAAAAAAGAAAGAATAAAAGTAACGTATGAAAGCAGAGTTCGGCTGGTTTGTCCGGAGCCTTTTGACGCGTGCCGCTGCGTTTAATCCGGTCGTATGCGAAAAATCGAGCGGATGGTGGAATAGGCAAGAAAATAGGCCGAGTCTGATGGGCCAACAGAGGGAATGAGGAACGAACGTGGGATTACATAGTGCTCGAAAAGCGCTTCTAGCGTTTAATTGGTCGCATCGCGAAATGGCGCAGTCAGCGTCACGACTAGATCCTCCACCAATTCATTTGCGAGTTTCACGTCCTGAGCATCGTGACAGGTTGATGAAGATAAAAAAAAACCTACACTCTTGCTCGTTGTAATCCACGCGAAAACCGAGACGCGTTCAGTGGGGATTTATGTCAAGTATATATCGAGACGATGTTTTTCCATTTCGCTTTTCGAAATACATCTTTTATCGGATTGTTGCAAAAGGAACTTGTTGCGCCTTCTGGAATTGTAAGGAAAGTTAAATTGAAAGTCATAAAGTTGAATGCAAAATAGCGCTCGCTCTCGTCCGCTGATTGTAATTCAGAAAGGTTGGCCCCGAGCGCTTGCCATGATAATTGCCAGTCTACTTACATCCCCGTGGTCCAAGATGGCAGGCGCCGATAAGAAAATCCCGAGGGACAGAATATAGCCGGGCTCGTAAGTAAAGGCACTGCCTCCGGCGTTCCGTCATCTCTAACAAACGTAATCTTCCCTAATACTCGGCACGTGACCGCGTGACGTAATTGGTGGCGCTCGATTCCAAGGGAAAATCGCGTTATCTTGCGCCATTTTGACTGAAAGCCGATTTCTTTTCTGGCGACTGGGGATTTTCGAGTGGTCGAAGTGATAAGCCGACACGTATCAGTGACGCGAAC
>JABFQM010003097.1:0-12778 GCA_022816865.1 Zelostemma sp. ZL-2020
TTTGTAATAGTGGCTTTTAAAAATGTTGTAACGCCTGATCGTAGATGGAAACGTGGGGCTCATATGCCTACTCGTATGCTTTGCAACGCCTAGGTTCCTTGTTTCCATATTTTTATATCCTCCGACGAGTACTCCACATTCAAGGTAACAGCTTTATTCCAAATGTCTCGAGAACGTTAAATGAAAAGGTTTATTTTTTAATCCTTGTAGTAAGGGGTTCCAGAATAAGCTGTGCTTACTGTAAAATAAAACCTGTCAAGATTCTTTAGAAAACAATTGAAATTATCAATATTAAAAGATTTTTTTATTCGTTCATTTGCCGCGAGTTTGAATTCATTCGCAAATCTTCGTGCAACAACTTCCGATGAGTGTAAAGTATATAACCAATTTTCATCACTTTTTTTTTAATTTGCTGCAACAGTAAAGATGTAATCACATATTTGTTCTCAGCGAGGATGTTTCGCTTTTTCTACTATTTCAATTGAGATTTCCTTTTCATTTTAGTGGAGTTGATAACAAATTACACTATGAATTACCATCGTGATTCGGGAAAACATAACTTCATTCGTAATCGAATGGGAGCTCAGTAAGGACTTTTGACACATGTTCAAACAGCCTGAGCTTGATCATGAAGTAGGCGCGTCATAAATTAATCTTGCAATGACCAAAAAACAATAAAATATGATAATGTAGTTCGTGAAAACTAAAAATTTGACAACGAATTATAAAACATCGTTAAGTATACATATGTTATACAATTTTCTAGATTTCATCATACTGTTTTGAACTTCGTTACCATAACGAAAGAATCACGTGAGGCATTTCGGAATAAGCCCTGTGTACAATATTGGCATCTTGCACTTGGATGCCAATATTGTATTATTTCGCTTCGTAACTACAAATTTCGCAAAAATAATTTTCAACATTTCTGGGATTCGATCAAAGTAAACTTCTAAAATAGTTTTCGATGCATTAATTACTAAACTTTCTGCAGTTCTCGCCATTTTTACAATTTTAATCTAGTATTTCACAAAAACAACCTCGATCTAATGTTGCGAAACATCACATCTGTCAAGCATATGTTTGCAATTGAAAATTATTCATTTCACAGATATTTTCAACGACTTACAGTAACTTTTTGGCATCATTATGGTGTTACCTGTCTGCAAATGGAATTTTAAAGCTTGTTATCAATGATTTGCTGACTTACCGAGATTTAGGTATTAGAAAACATCGATTTCTAACCAAAAGTGTTTGTTTTCAAGTTTTATTCCAAAAAATAGATACGATAGCAGAAAACTGTAAATAAACGAAATTTGGATACTTACAATCTCTACATCATCTTTTTCATTTATCACTTTCAACATATTTTAATTTATCTTATGACTACCTGTTGGTAGTTGGTATACTTGTACGCTTTTCGAGCGCTTGTGCCCAAGCTGAAAAATTCGCGATTAAAACAATTTCCCCGTTAGCGATGCCAAAAAATCTTACGACGCGTTGCTCCTATCGATATTTTATATTTTATTATCGGAACTATCAACATTGAAACGTTCTGGTAGTTCGTTAATTTTCCACGAGTTTGGATACATTCAAAAATCTTTGTGCAATAACTTTCTTAGGGAAAGTATGTTACCTATTGTCATCATATCATTCTCGATTTGCAAAAACATAAATGGGAAAAAGCAAAATGTTTCATGTTTCCTAATGAGGATGAAAAATAGAATTAGAAAAATGCACTTTTTAATGTATGGATATCTTAACATTAAAATACACATAAATGTATTTTTGTGGTGTATATGTTGCTGGTACATTATCGAATCGTTTGCGTTTTTTTCTTTTCGAGAGAAGATATTATTTCGAAACAGTCATTCATTGATTGCCCGCATGAATGTGAATAGTGAAATCGCAGCATGTAAAAGCTGAAGATAAAAGAAATTTTTAATTACTATTTTGCAGAAAATTAATAAATTTCATTAATTACCTTGACGTAAGATTCTAATGACAGGGTCCACACTCCGTGAGCAGTCAATACAAAAATCTTGTTACTTTTGCATTGTAATATACTCAAGGATTTTATTATTTTTGAAGGCCAGTTGTACCACGTTGTTTCATAACTAAAAATAAATAAGATTACTCTCGAGCAAAACGAATGCGCAAGAAAATCATACGTTCCAAAGTCATCTCGAATACAAAAGTCAGATGAGAATACTAAAAACAATGCTTACCAAGCATCTATTAAACTCTCACTGTTGCGTGATAACTTCTCACCAACAAAACAGTAAGAGTAACTGATAATAAAGGCAAAGATCAGCAATATCAGTAATTCAGGAGTTTCCTTGCCGTCTTTCGAATGCAGAGTTATCTAAAAGTGTACAGAAAGTTATTTATATCAGGACCAAATTACTTTAAAACTCAAATTTGAAACCGAAACTCCCAAATTAGCATGTTGGGAACAATTTCAAAGCAATATACTACTCTGTCTCGATTCGAATAGTTGTAATTTAAAAAAATAAGTGGTTTATATCCTTTTTATTCTTATTGAGTATAATGAAGTTCTTACAGTATACATCAACACCGTGATTTCCAGAATAGTCACCAATACAACAAACAATAATAATGTATCGACATATTTGTTACAAACTGCGCAAAACCTTTGGGTAATAAATAAAAATAAATTAAATTCATTAATATCGATTAAAAGATTCTTATCTTATTAGTTTATGCTACCAGTAATTAATTGTGTACTAACCTAAAGGCTTTGATATGACTTTGGACACTTCGAACGATATTTACTCTCATTTCATTTATGTCATTTCCGTTCACCATGCTACATTTCTCATGTTCGATATTACGTATTATCCATCTGAAATTAGTAACTTCAAATCAAATGACAATTTAATATTGAAGAAACAATTTTTTAACATAATTCAGCATTTTCGACGCATACATGATACAATTAATTATTGCTTAATTTCCCATGTTCACGAATAACTTACCCAGATAAAACATATTTTGCAGAGGCATGGTATGTTAACATGAACATCATATTGAATACGACATGGAAATTCATGGCCCCTGCCACAAAACACAACGCATTGTAACAATACAGTACAAGAAAATTATTTTTCAAGTAAACATTCATGTCTGTATGAAAGATGTAAATACTTGACCGGGGCTCATTCAACGGTTTAATAACGTCAAGAATTTTTGGTCCTATAGAAATTACACAAATCATAGTGACGCAAATAGAAACAGCAACTGCAACATACAAATTTTATGAATTATTCATTCTTCTTAATTACTTTGTACAATAACTGCGATTAATTTCCATAATTGGTTTTTTATTTGGAAATTAGCTTACCCAGGACGATTTTTAAGATCTCACGTGCAATGGACGTATATTTTCGCAAGATTTCACGTTCATGTTTACATTTTTTAAATTCCCAATCTAGTTTTATTTGATCGTGCAAAATTTTTAACTGAATATTTGATTAATCATGGTATTAAAATGATTGGTAGTTAATTAATGAATATCGAAAGTTATCATGTTTGATTTCTCATTCTTTGAATGCGACACGTCAGAGCATTATTATTCACGGGATATTTTTGCATACATATTAATATTTTTCACGAATGCTGAACTCAGTACATGCAGGGAAAAGTTTTGTTTGCCCAGAAGAAAATTTTGCCAATCCAACAAAATCACACTAGGATCGACCAATTATTTGGTTAATTCGATAAAATTAGCTCTTTGTTGAATTTAAGAAAATCTTTTCTTCGCGTGAAATCTCTTATTATTCGCTTCGATAATTATACACATAATAATTATAAAACCAAGAATCTGTAGAAGCATACTTTCGGTTGGTGGACAATTTTATTCAACCGCAAAATCCACAAGAATACATGTGCTAGAAATAGCGGCGCATCTGATAGCAGGATATCCAAGTTCTGTCTATTGTCAAACAAATATTTTATCTGAAAAGAAATATGAAATTTCGTAGAAGACAATGGAATTCATGATAATGCTTCTTGAATGATTATTATGTTGATATTCTTGGCATTAAAATTGCGAAAAAGAGTTGCGAATTACCTGAAACATCATTAGTGGGAGAGATAAAGGAGCGAGTGATAAGAGTACAAATACTCGAGTGCATAATGTTTGATATGGCCAAAAACCCGATACCATAAGTACTGCTTTGTACATTTTGTAATAATGGCTTTCGAAAATGCTGTAACGCCTCATCGTAGATGGAAATGTGGGGCTCATATCAGCATTCGTGTGCTTTGCAACGCCTTGGTTTCTTGTTTCCATATTTTTATATCCTTCGACAAGTACTCCACATTCAAAGTAACTGCTTTACTCGAAATGTCTCGAAAACTTTCAACAAATAGGCTTCTTCTTAAATCCCTCAACTGAGGCATTCCAGAATAAGCCGTACGTACTGTAAAATGAGACCTCTCAATATTCTATCTAGTGCATAATCGGAATTATCAATATTAAAAGATTTTTTGATTCGTTTATTTGCCGCAAGTTCAAATTAATTTGCAAATCATTGTGCAACAACTTTCGAGAAGTGTAAAACACGTAACCAAATGTCATCACAATATTCCTGATTTGAGCAACATTAAGGATGTAATCACACATTTGCTCTCAGCGAGGATGTTTCGCTACTCTTATGATAATTGTGTACTTTGAAACGCCTTGATGTGCCTTGTTTAATGTGCCAACGGTCTCGAGAATGCGCGATTATAATGAAGAGATTGTTGTCGCTAAGAACAGACGGATACGGAGTAAATGTTATAATGGAGAATCGATATTATTCACCTGTAGGAACGATCAGTTTATATACTCTATACTCATCGTTCAAGTTGCACACGGTATAACTTGAGACAAGCCCTAGACTTTTCAAAACGTAATGAAGAATACTGACGTGTACATAAACGGCGATTCTTACCTTTGTATTCGATTGCTAGTCAAACGGTTGAGAATTTTCTTCCCCTATGCACATACATCGATCGGCTTTACTCTACCGAATGAGAAATGAACTTCGTAAATTCGGAAAGCGAGTCGTAACGCGAAGGGTGGTTTCTCCAGTGTAATTATTCAACATGCAATTATCTTGGAGCGAGGAATAATCGCCGAGCAGAAAATGAATTTGTGAAAAAATGGAACTCACTTTGTTCTTCGCTTAATAACGCTGGTGAATTAATAATCGATATTGATTTTCTCGGCGCGAGTCTTACCGCGATAATTCACCTCAGTTCGTTCCCGAGTTGCATCCAAGAATGCAGACTTATATTCTAATACATCTGAGGTCTTTTTTCAGCGAATTTGATGACAGTCTATTGCATTTTGGAATCGTTTCTCTTGAGAAACGAGTAGACAATGGTGATCAACATTTTACAGCAATTGAATACTCAATACTTATTATGATCTTCGAAATAAATAAAACACTTTTCGTGTACTTTTCATTTGGAAAAATAACATTTTATTCGCATTCGAATAAAAGCTCAGTAAGGACTTTTGACACATGTTTCTACAGTCTGAGCTTGATTGTGAGGTAGGTAGTCATAAATTAATCTTGCAGTGACCGGAAAATGGTGAAATATGAAAATGTAGTCCGCGCAAACTGAAAAATAGGCAGCGAATTATGCAATATACTGTTTTGAATTTTGTTACCTTAACAAATGTTTCAAGTGAGGCGTTCCAGAATAAGCCATGGGCACCGAGACAAATATACTTTCTGCATCTACATTGTATTATATTTAAAGACTTCCTCATACTTGGAGTCCAATTGTACCATTCTGCTTCATAACTAAAAAGAAGACACCCAAAATCCGCAATAAAGAATCTCTACGATTGCATTGAAATCAACTTCTAAAATAATTGCGTGCAACGTTAAAATAAAATTCCCCAGTTTGGGACAAGCAAAAAATCTTTCACTGTGTTGCTCTTGAATATTTCACGCGCGAGAGATGGTTGATAATTATACCAAAACAAGAAATGTAGCAGAATTTTCTCGCTCCGTCTTTGAGCAATTGCAGTCCCGTGAGTATTTACTTAGGAGACTTACATACCAGGCTTTGTTCAAATCTTTACAGCATTGCGTAACTTTTTCACCCGCTGCACAAACACGAAAACAAATAACAAACGAAGCAATCAATACTACTATCATATCTGGGGCTGAAATTACATTGATTTTCAATGAAATTACCTGGAAAATGTTATCGTTAATGTATAATTTTGTGCGCAATCTTATACGAAAATAAGTATAAAAATACTGAAATAGTTAAATTACTTCTGTATTGAAAAATTTTAATCATCAATATCAGATTCGTGAACTTGACTTTGATATGTGGAGTTTACTATGAAAGCTTTAGCGCGTGTATTGGACCTGTACGCTCAAGCATCAGGGGCAAAAGTTTTGATTCGCACAACACTTTTTCGGACCGGAAATTATCAGAAATTACCCTGATTGCTCGTAATGATCGTAATTTCGGAAGATATCCACTCGTCTACTTTTAATGTAGCAGAGTCAAGAACGCCGATTGATATATTATTATGCAATTAGGGAGTAAACCACAATGCTGCAGAGGGTGACAAAAGCCAAAAAAGTGAAACATTCCCCTCCCAAAATGTACACTTCTTTGACCTGCATTGGCTGCATTGGATGACCTGTAAGTAGCGTATTCGGCTGTATTTAACAGCTGTACATTCTAAGGTAGACGAGTGTATACTTGAAAAATGATATAAATATTTATTAAGCATCTTGATCACGTCGTACGGTAAAGATCAAAGCAGTTGTTGCTATTGTATTGCCGATGATTGCGAAAAAATATAATGGTTCGAATATTTTTAATGCAATACCCATTACCCTGAAAACAATCTGTATTAATATCTTTTTCAAGAAGGTTTGCCCGATGATCGATATAACTAATTATGCCCGGTATGAAAAATAATTTTTCAGTTAGGTCGATATCACTAAATTTTTCTCGAATAGATGTAACTAAGGTAGATGTCCCAGTAATGGACCGGGCCGTGAAAGAAATGCAAATAACGTGATTATTAAAAACTTTTTCTACAAAATAAAAAGCTGTCGTTTCAGACAACACTCGTAGTTGAAAATAATTTTCAATTTTAATCGTAATCACGTTTTACCCAGCCATGTCCATGACTGGGACATTCGTGCTTCCGACTACTTAATTGCACGTAATTAAAAAACTAATTACAACTGTACAAAAACAAAAAATGCAATTTGTTCTTAAGAGAATTCTACATTGTTTACGAAAAGAACAGAATCTCAAAAGTTATTTTTCACCTGGAAATCAGCGTTTGAATTTCGAATTTTGCTCAAGTGGTTCATTACTGGGACATTTACCTTAACCAAATCTGTAACATTTCGTGGAATTGGGATATAGCATAATGTGAAATGGCTAAAAATTGAATAATTAATATGTTGAATACAAACCTTAAACAACGTTCATGTAATTTAACGCATTGAATAATGTCACTTTTAATTATATTCGTAAAGTTTTGCGAATTTTCAATACTCCTTCCACCAATATTAATGATCAAAATTCTATGTAATGAGAGAAAAAGTGTTAAGATCATGTTGATACACTGTCCAGATTAAGATGAATATTATACATCAATCCCTCAAAATTCAGCGTCCAGTGCGTGTAACAAAATCGATCATGAACTGTCAATTTCGAGACATTGGAATAAAGTTAACAAACTTAATGAATTGTAACGGTGTTAATAATGAAATGTAAATGTAAGAAAGTATTTGCCATATCGCACACTTTGGCACGTCACGCATTACACATATTACACATACTTAGTATATTTTTCACAATTATTTTCATAGCTGGATCCGACGTTGAATCCGACAAATTCTATTTCATTGATTTAATCTCCCTCTTGGACTTACCTGGCAATATAAAATTTTCCATAACCATAATTAGGTATAAGGAACATGAAAAAGAATATAGCTTCGAAGTACAGAACTCCTAATAAAGAAGTCATAATTTGGTATGTAAACAATGTAAAGAAATGATTTTCAAAGTAGATGTTCATGTCCGTCTCGAACACAAACTTGTTTTGTCGGGACGTAGGCAAGGGTTGAACAATATCAAGAATTTTTGGTGCCAACAAAGCTAGCGACTGTAATACCAAGACCGTGTAGACCATTACTGGAAATGAAAAAGAATTATATCACTACAAAGCATTAGTACAATCTGTCAAATTGATATTTTTCTTGTCTGAAATCTTACTTATGTGTTTCGTTACCAATTGTCTACCTTCCAAACTGAATTTATACGTAATTTTACGTTCCTCTGTACACTTCACAGCGCGTTTCCAATCATCCGCAATCATATCGTGAAGTTGAAGACACTTCGGAAATTACCAGTATTATTATATAGCTTGGGTTTCTTACATTTTATGGCTTTGAAAACGTACGTCACTTCTGTGGATTGCCATGACAAGCCGTACAATGTATAAGAATACGTGGATTATGAAATATGTATTGTTTGACATCAACTTGTCAATGCTACTCCGATTATCATACATATATTTTATCTGAAATAATTTTTAAAATCTTTGAATGTATACGGTTGCGATAAATCAGAAATATTACATCGCCTAACGCTCGGTTTTTGTAATTGCTCTTATGTTTACATTATTTCCGAGACCAAATTTGGAAGTGTTTTCATTGTGTCGGTCTTCAGTGATTTCAAAGCACAACTACACTATTAGACGAATGTTCATTGTTCGAAGTAAACAATTGACTTGGCCAAATCAAGGTAGCGATGTTGGCAAGTTTTCTCGTCAGTATTAAACGACATCGAGAAAAAAAAGTCACCATTCTGACCCCATTACAAATCAATAGCACTGACAGAATGAGAAATGTATGCCCTTGAAAAACGTTCAAAAACGAAATGACTGTACTCTGATTTACCTGAAATATCATGAGTGGGACGCTCAACGAACCGTGAACAAAAAGAACTATAATTCTGTAATAAAACGGCGCGTAAGGCCAAAATCCTAGCAGAGTCAGAACAATTTTATAACGTTTGAATAAATGATTGTCAAAAATACAGTCGCTCATCATCCTTATTTTGGATTTCGTTTTATACTTGTCGTAAAATGTCGAAGCCATAGGTTCGTATACTTTCTTTCAACTCAAACTATCGTTCGCGTCGCGCCGAGCTATCATATAAGAAATACAACTGGAGGAGCAACTGTGGCTTCTAACCGAGAGCCTATAGCACTGTTTTATTATTAACTTGCAAAGGTATTACAGTTACCGTGGAAAATTAGAGTTCAATTTTACTTTAAAACGTCGTGCCTTTTTTTATAACATCCAAATTGCTCTTTTTTCTTCCCCTTAATGGTGATGAATAAAATACCATTATTGATTATCTTCAGTTTCGTGCGAGTCTCGTTGGAGTGCTATTCTCAGAGAGACTGAGCAACAAGTGGCGAGGCATACGAGTAAAGACAATTTATTGATTTACGGTTGTCTACGTTCGGTCGAATCGAATTCAGAGGAAAGACGCGAACGTGAAACAAGTATCAAGGAATAAGCAAATCGTATTCAATCAATTCCAATTCTCAATTTTATTCTTGTGATATTGAAATGTTTGTAAATAGTTGCCATACACTGTACTCTCCATGACACGCTCTCTCTATTCCGATGAAAATCGATGTGCAATATGTCCCTTTCGCCGTTGTACTAAACAGATTTTTGAATTTCTTATAAAGGGTTGGGAACAGGAAAAAGAGATCGAAATATATTCAGATGGAACATTTCTATTTGTCGAACGCTAGTCGTCTACATTTTTACATCTACACACATAGTAAGAAAAAAAGTTAATACAGTTACCACCTTTCTTCCTGTTTTACAAGTCAACATCATATAACAGTTTTAAAAATACAAACAAAGGGTGATGTGAATAAACATTTTTACTACAGTATCTTCCGTGAGGAAATGTGATTAATAATCACTTGTGTAAAAGCTCGTGCTGCTAGAAAATAAATGTTTTCAGGCAGAATGATCACATTGGTTTTTGAGAATAGTAATATTCAATTATTAAACTTTGCATACGTTCAATTATGTTGTTGAGGAGCTTCGATTAAATTGTGCCTGAGCTTGATTCTTAGGTATACTGACAATTACTTATCAAGAGATCGGAAAATGGTCAAATATGAATATGTAGTTTGCACGAACTGGAATAAAAAAAGCGAATTGAAACATATCGTTAGGTATGTATGCTTGTTTTCCTGACCTTAACAAATGTTTCAAGTGAGCCATTCCAGAATATGCCGTTCTTTCCTAAAACAATATACTCTCCGCATCTGCATAGCATTATATGCCAAGACTTTCTGGCACTTAGGGGCCAATTGTACCATTCCGCTTCGTAACTAAATGTCATACAAAAATGATATATATAATTGAGAGTCTTGGAATTTCTCGCAACATAAACTTCTGAAGTAATTTTGTTCGACGTTTTTGGTGCAATAGAGGGAGGCTGAAAAATTTGAAATTAAAAGTATAAAAAACCTCATTTTATTAAAAAATCTTTCACTGTGTGCTGCTCTTAAATATTGCACGTTGGGGAAATCGTTGATATTTATTCCTAAAAGAGGAATGGCGCGAAAGTTTTCGGCTTCATCTTTGATTGATAATTGTAGCTCCGTAAGTCTTTAATAAGAAGACTTCAAAGGTTAACGTCGCAGCGGTTGTATAGTGAGAGGTCAATCCCAGCAGTTAGACCGCCATTTAAACCCTTACTTGATACGCTGAGGTGGAAACGCCCTAGCCCTATTTTTCCTTGATTTTAAGTACATACACCTACAGGGAACTGGTCTATAGCGATATCTGTCAATACTAGGGTAATAGTACATTCCGTAATAAGTGCGGGTAAATTGATTTGTTGGCGAATGTGACGTTTGCTGTACCAGCGAAGCGAGTCTGGCAAATCACATGAGTAGTCAAATCCATTCCGCACATGCTACACGCCGTAGTTTTCGTAATACTGCACGGAAGGTGCAAAATTATCCGCAAGTGTGAAAAATGGTGCTTCTGGTGCATATGTTACGAAATATTACTTAATTTTTGTATTTATATATTTTTTCAATACCTAATTTTAATTTTCGTCCATTTAACCTACCCGACCAGAAACAGTAAGCTCTCAAAAAGTTCTAAAAAATGTTTATGTCATAATATTGAATAGTCTATTTATTATAACAGTTTTTGTCGCTAGGGTGCAATCCACTCAGCTGTGTAGAGTACGTCACTCCGCAGAAGTGTGCCAAGTAATACATTGGTTTTCTTTCTCTAACACACAAAGTGTTCAATTACTGGGACACATGCAACTACTTGTACGTTTTTCTTACATACCAGTTAACGCGCAAATCTTTACTGCATTGCGTAGCTTTTTCCCCTTCGCTACAAAGGCGAAAGCAAATAATGTACGCAGTAATCATCGATACCACTACATCTGGATCTGAAACTACATTCATTTTCAGTGTAGTTACCTGGAAAAAGAAACTATTATTGTCAAAATCAGTTCTCGAGCACATACAAAACAAGAAGAAATGTATCAATCAGTATACTATCGTACGGTATAGATTGTCGCAGTGGCTCCTATAAAATTCGCCATTAATCCGAAAGAATATAATGGTTCCAACGTCGCAAAAACAACAGCGACATACCTGAATACAAAATATGTTATTGCCCTTTCCCATATTTTCCTTCCATAGGTGCGGACAACTCTAAGACAATTTTTTACACGCAAACCGCGATTGTACAAAACGTTTGTCGAGTTTATCAAATATTAGGGCAAAATGTTACGAAATTTTTCTCCAACGGATAAGTGGACGAATCTACGACTATAACATTTTGCCTATTGACAAAGCATTTTATCGAATCAGCATAATTCTGGTCGCCAAAAATTGGTTGGTTTAAATGTATAATACGAACCTCAAATAATCTAAATGTATTTTGAGGCATTTAGTAACCTTACTTTGAATTATTTTTACAAAGTTTTGGGAATTTCCAATACTCTTTCTATCTATATCAATTATATTTATTCTATGTGAAAAATAAGATATAATAGTTAAATGTCCTTCTATAGTATTGTAGAGACCAAACATGAACCGACAACTTTCGAAAAATTGTTAGTTGCATTGAAATTGACTGAGCAAACGTTTTATAAATATTATATTATATGAATGCAAGAATGAGGTAATTTTCAATGCACGGATATAATGCCATTCTTCCAAAAAAACACTTTAAGGGGGCGCTATACCTCGATTTTGTCTCTCTCTTAAAAAAGGATGAAGCGAGAATTAGAAAAGGACAGCCTAATCGCGATTTTGCTCCAGTTTTTTGGGCTCAACTTTAATAATAAATCGAAACAAAGGGCATAAAACGAAAGTATTTCAGTGAGAATCGGTGCTAAAACCGAGATTTTCTCGAAAATCATGCTAAAAGTAAAAATTCACAAATCCGCGATTTGACAGCCCTGTCAAAATAGCGAAACGACGAACTGCGACCGACGAACCGATGACAGTCGATGTTTAAAGATCGCGCTGATCATGTTTGCGGTTTATCGGAAAACCGAACGAAAGTAATTTTAGGATTTGCTTGTGTTCCATTTTATTTTATTTTTGCAGCAAAATACATGCCTATCACTTCATTAGGAATATCGGGCAATGAAAAACCGTAAGTAGTCGCCTCCACACTCGCGATCACATCATTTCTCCTCT
>JABFQM010003098.1:0-12775 GCA_022816865.1 Zelostemma sp. ZL-2020
TATTTGTAGCGACACAATCACTGAGCCCGAGCTAGCCTCATTGCGGTTGCTTTATATTAGCAAGCCCGACGATAACACCATGGCCATTTAGTGCAATTTAGCCTCGTCGTACTCGATAGACTATATCAGCGAGTATGAAACCTCGTTACACAAACCGAGCGAATAACCGCTGTTTCACGAGCACACGATCAAAGCCAACCCATACTCGTTCATTATTTGTTCCTGTTATTTGGATCAAATGCTCGTGCCCCGACATCTAGACACTTCCTGTGTCACAGCGTCTGAGACTCAAGCGTACGTGACCAAGAAGATGAAGAAGCATACTTAATCGTGTGCTGCATATTCAACACCTTGAATAATTACTTAATCACGTCGGAATGTTGCCTTGTTTGCGAAGCACTACCAGCTCTCGGCGACACGTTTCTTATTTTCCCCGTTCTTATCTGTTTTGGGAAATCGGAATAATGTTTTCGTGAAAATAATTCACCGTTTCACGTGAGCTGCATATTTTCAGCATACGTAATGAGACTTGGCGACTTATCAAAATTCCGGATTAAGTATGCGATACGAAACCGGTATATATCGTAAAGTTACGAATTGAATGGGAACCGATCTTTCAGGGAGCGGAAAATGACCGGAGTTATCATTTCTACGTCATACGCAACAGTCGGAAGATGAATTTCTTCCAAAAGTACACGAAGAAGGGGCCAATATGGTAAATTTATTGCCCTGCGCCATTTACCGATCAGCTCTACGGCATCGTTTGCATCCATTAGTCATAATGCACGATGCAGAGCTGCATTAAAAGTTACACAGTTCGCGAATAAAATCATGAGCTGCGTCAGCTTTCGATTTGTTCGCGAAGAAAGTATAACGGAACATTTATTCGGGAATATCTTGTTCTATGGAAAATATTGTACACGTTAATGCAAGGGTGCACTTTGAAAGCTGCTTCTTCGATGCGTTTTTTATGTCTATACATACCGGAAGAGGAAACGTTTCCGCGAAGAAAAAACATGCAAAACTTTTCAATCGATCACATGCTGGGTCGTGTAAGTTTTATAATCCCGTTGGGTATAGACCGTGTATAATCAAACTTGCTATGACAAAAGAAATTGATTGATAACGGCCAATTGTTATGCGGGGCTATGAAACTGGGGGAATAATTCGCAAATTTGATTTCCACATTTCATTCAAGCATTTGATGAATAATTCGAATGTTTATGGCACTATTGTAGGGAAAACGATGAAAAAGCGCGTTTAATAACAAAATGGCCCAAATGTTCGAATCGTTCCGATCGATACACGTTACAATTGTACGCGTAAGGATTAAGGAGAGCCGCTGAAATTTGCTCGCGGATAAAATGACAAAAACCATGCCAACGAGGCAATCCGAATGTCAATAATGTTTCTGGAATTGTGGAACCTTTCATTTTTCATCTGGAATTGTTTCCAATTTTACCTTGACAGAATTGTATCGGTAAATGCACGGAATCATGTAGTCACGAGAAAATAAAGTTTTCAACGTTCACGCCATCGCAAATATGTTTTTCTGTGATTCAATTTTCTTTTCAAAGAGTTTCAGACAAATGTTTGATTAACTGTAACGGATGGAAACAATTGAAGATTTAATTATCAACAATTAAAGGGCCGAACACCGAAACCAAAATTGTATTGTTCGATGAACAGATGTTTTTATTTTTAAATTCCCCAATAATTAATTCGAGTTAATTAATCAGTGCCTAAAATAAATTTCAACCTCGTAGCTGCGTGTGGTCAAAAGATAATGCGAGTCGTTGAAATAATTCAGAGACCATGTCTGAAGATATCTTAATTTCTAAAGGGGTTATGTTCATAAAAAGCGTATTCACGCGGAGAGTGTTATTTTGCCACACAACGTAGCATATAAGTATTTCATTATCGTTAAAATGCAGAGAAAAACGATATCGTAATCCGTTACGATAATACGCCAAGAAAAAAATGAATTTCTATCGAGATATCTTCCAAGTGAAAATCGTTATTCCAGAATGCCAAGGTTGATTTTGAGGTCACGTTTCAAGTGCGAAATGTTCCGCATCCGCTGGAATTTTAGCATTGTAATTTTTACGGTCTCAATTTTCTCCGTGTTCACGAGAGAAAATCGCTTGATTAATTCTTACAATTTCAATTGTAGAATCATATGATATCCCTCGACTTTCGGTTAAAAGAGACGGCATTGTTTTATCAATGTGCCAATCACTCACTTGATAATTGAAAAATCATCGCTAGTTCAACAATTTACAAGTATCCTGAAAATTAATTAAAAGCTTTCGCTCATGGCAACAAAAAGTACTATTGAAAGCTCTGTAAACTGATGAAGAAACAATAATTAAGAGTGCAAGTAGTAATCTAGTAAAAAAAACTTTTCCGCCGTAATTTTGCATTCGAATCCCATGTACGCTTTCCAATTAAATTTGCTTGATGTTTCGTAATTGTATCACCTCATTATTTTTTTATTCCCGAATTGTCAAAGCCAACTTTTAACGTGGTCGGCCAGAAAAATAACAAGCCAAGTTTTTTGTACGCTTCCATGAAAATTTCTCACTAAATATCGTTCCCTTTCTGCTATTTCATTCTCATTTAATTCTTGATGAAAATTGTTCGAATTACAGTACGTACCGTTTCACGGTGTGCATTTTAATGAAATTCAGTACACATGTTGTCGCGATGAAATAGCGAAATGAATAATACTCGCAAAGTTCATAAAGTACCAAGCACATCAAGGTCACAGCTCCCTAGTGGTCTTTAATTAACCTTGCTCCACGAAGATAATGCCTGATTGTGTTGACGATGTTTATTCACGCTCAATAGTTTCCCTTCGCAGTCTAAACTTTCCAACTCCGCCAGATGGTTAACGACCACGAAACTTGCGCTTATTCAAAACTAGTAGAACTGGTCCAAATTTCACACCATCACTCGAGACATTAATTCGAAGAAAAACCACACTCGCGCGCAACTGTTTCAAAATCGAGAAGCCAAACTCAATCCAACATCTCTTTATATAAACAACTGACTAATTCGTACGCCAGCGTTAATCAACTGAAGGTTCAATCGCAGCTTCATCAAATAGAGTCAGCTACAGTTGAACTCGAGGAAAACGGAGAAATGAAGCTGAATTAGCTGGGGCGAAAGAGGACAGTCCCGTACGGTTAATTGCCGTTGCCGGTAAGTTTCACTGTGAATTGCATCAATTATGTAGAGAATTAAAATTTAACATTCGGCTTCTGTCGTACGTTTTCCGGCTGGGTATCGATGTACCTTGTTGCTTTGCGTCCCTTTTGCCATCAATCTAAACATGTCAACTCGTATGGCACGTGGACTACGATGTCGGTTCACGATACGGCTTTTCTATGCTTCCCAACAGACCAGGTTCTGTATGCAAGCGTCACTCGTAGCAGTAATATATACGAGATAAGGGTTCACTCAGGAATTTCTTGCATCACAAACAGTAATTGCAAGAAAGGGGCTCGGATCGAGTTGATTACACGTGTACACCCCACAGCGGAATGACGGCGCTGCTTTTTGCAATTGGACACGTTTATGTCACGTCGCAAGAAACGACGGAAAGTATTTTATTTCGTATGGGGAGAGTAAGTATCTCTTTCTTCAGATTGAACCGAACCTTTAATGGTTAATAAAGGGACAAGAGATGATTGCGTTTAGTCAATTTCATTGAGTATTTATCAGCGAATGACGCGCAATTTTCATGTCAGCGGGATGGAAAAAAAGGCGGGCTAAGAAGTTTCATGTTTCGCATATTACTCTGGCAAAAACACGATGAAACTTTGTAATGCCTAGTGAATACTATGTTACAGTTAAGGCAGTTCAAACTTATCTCGAAACTTTAACTGCATTATTCTCACGTCGCGCCTTGGAAAATGATTTAGGAATACGAAAAGCTAACTTTTTTCGGAAGAATAATTTGTATTAAAAGTCTCCGGGAAAGTTTTGTCGAGTGTCTTATCGAAACGTGTCGTTTTCCCTGGTGAAAAGCATCCTTCTTTGATGGTTTTCGTCGATGTTTCTTTTGTCAAAGATTTTATTACTGATGTTTTTTTTAGATGGAAACAATGAAATTATCTTCCGAATTCAAACATATTTTCTTGTGTGTTCGGATTCATTTTATTGTCTCCGTTTTATGGGAAAGGTGCGATTTTCTGAAGAGAATGTCAACTTATATTACAACTATCATTTTTATCGGTTGGAAAATTGTATGTAAAATACGATCAATTCTACGGTTCAAATTGTGGCACAATTACCTCGTTCTTTAGGTAAACCATCGAGCAATTGTGATTATATTTTTTGAAAAATGCAAAATCTGGATTATTTTAGTTGGAATTGATAGCTTCAAATTAATTTCGATAACTGGTTTTTATGAAAAACCGGACCGGCAGTCAACTTCAATGACTGAAATTTGCTGAAAGTTCATATCCAAATTTATTGGGAAAAAAGCGATCTATTCTATTGCGCAATTAAATGATACAAGTATTCGAGTATTCATTTTCAGTTGGAAAATGAAGTGCCACTTTGACCCAAACGTCAAAAATGCCCTTATCGACCCAACAAAAATTTTTATTCTGCTTTTATCACAAGATATAAAAATTAATATAGAACCTCCCACAATTGTTCATGAAAGAACCGTTCTCGGAAGAATAATTCACACGAAAATTCTCCGGGAAACTTTTGTCAAGCGTCTGAATCGAAACGTGTCGTTTTCCCGGCGAAAAGCAACGTACATTATTGGTTTTTGCCGGTGTTCCTTTTGTCAAATATCCAATTATGAGCAAAAAGGACAGTTTATTCGAGAGCCAAGTATAGAGTTTCGTGAAATAGCCATCCGCGTGAATTTTTCATTGGGTTTCGGAATCCACAGAGACGATTCGTGGATGCGGATTTGCACGTCCGTTGCGATGGTTGTTCGATTGTTCGGTACTAAGTGAATATTCATGAAGTCCCCGCCGACAATAAAGCCTGCTGCACCCGGAATTGCAAACATGATTCGAAGTAATGCGCGCGACGTCATGTTTTCTACGAGTAATGAGCGAGGAAAAAATTCCTTCCCACATTTTCCTCCATAAAAAATCGATTTTTACACGAGCATCTCACCAGAGCTTTAAAGGCGTAATAATCTCGAAGTTTCGCTGCCAACATTGGACGCTTTGATGGAATGAAACGCGGAATAGATTGGAAAATACTGAGCGATGCAAAGTTCCGAATCGGTTGGAAAGTAAAACCATAAAGCTTGCGAAAGAAGCGTGTGGGGCGTATCGCTTGTAATAATAACGCTTCCCAGACATCGTCATAGATTGATCGCTGCCAGTCGCGACGAAACTTCTCCCGTCGAGAGAGAGCGACGATCCGGCGCGTCATAAACTTGAAGCTTCAGCCCCTTCGATTTGAACTTGCAATGAGTCATGAGTCTGAAGAATCGTCGAATATTAATGACCGCGCGCACACGAGCATACGAATCATTCCAAGCCCCGCGTAACATTCACATGCTGTGTCCATGACGTTCACATTTAGACCAAATTCGTAGAAGAGAACTCTATTCGTCAGCTCATGTTTCGTATGCACTACCACGATTCCCTTCGGGTCGTTGTACCTCCGATTACAAATAAGAATCGACGCTAATTTTGGGATAGAGAAATGCGAATCGTTTCAAAAATCTATGTTTTCTTCGCGCCGATGGATATTCATTAATGTTCCGTTCATACCGCGTTCATGACATGACAGACTGTCAAGTTAAAATTAGATTAAGCGAAGCTGCGAAGTTTCTCCAACTTTTCTTTAAGTCGCTTCAATATTAATTTGAACGAAACGATAATATGGCGAACATCAAAAGGAAGCGTACCTGCTGGAGATTCTACACTGTTTATACTGTAATTTAGATTTCTTTTATATCTTCGCTTTTATGGATAGTTTTAAAACTCATTATGCCTTCGTGTTGCAAAGAAATAATAAACCTCGTCTGCCGAGGAAAGTTTCACATTCTTGGGAAACTTTGGGCCGTGGAAGAAATGAAAGTCCAGTCATTTACCGATATGATGAATTTATCTTTCGATCTGTTGAAGCTAATGTAACCGGATTATAGGCGGAATATACAATGGCATTTATGGAAAGGTCAATAAGGATTAAAGCTGTCATTATAATTGCAATTTACTAGTACACGCCGCGATGGAACGAATGACTGTCCGCACTCATGACATCGATTTCCCCGGGGATTTTTCTCCGGGTTAACCGTGTAATTTCTGCGGTACGAGAATGTTGAAAACTTTCAAATTTGGTGATTTCTATTCGATACACGGAACTCGAAACAATTTATTGTGATGAGCATCGTGCGCAACAAGTTGTTGTTTTCAAGATGTTAATGTTTGCAACGTTTGAATTCGAGGCACGGAAAAAAGGGTTTCGAATACGTCAAATCGGAGAATTGCTATCGACTTTTACGACATCAGTTTCATTCCTCCTTTTCAAGGAGTACAAATAAATGCATGGTTCATTGAATTTTTATTACTTCCACATCTTGAAAACGCGATATCGTAACTCTAAAGATTTAAACTCAATAATTGGACCCATTTTCGAACGCTGTCATTGTTTACAGATTCATTGGTTTTTAAATACTTTTTATATACTTTACTTTCTGATTCTCGAGATTTATGGCAGTTGTGTTAATAGTGCTGATGAAGATTTCTCGGTGTGCATGCAATTAGGAACAGTAAAATTATGCAATCACGAATTCCTTCATCATTAATATGCCGAGATTTTAATTGTCCCATTAATGAATCAACATCCTTGTGAATTCGCATGTAATAGTTTTCCCAATTACGAATAAGTAATGTACGCTGTAGTATGAGCTAACTCTTAAGACTAAAGTGTTCTGAAACACTCGCTACTCGAACCCCTTTTCCTTTTTAAAAATGGAACAAAGTTGCATTTTCACCGCAATCACAAATTCCCTGACTTTTCCCGGTTTTCCAGTTATTTTCCCTGATTATAATCCAGCATAACAAAGAAGCAAAATGTTATAATCGCGTATGGAATACTTTCCGCATGAGAAATTGTGACTCGACTTGAATCTGCATTGGGGATCGCGAAATTTAATTTGAAGATAGTCCATACAATTATGGATCTTCTTCTACGACTAACCCCTAGATTTGTGTTTTCAACTCCGTATCTCAAGTAAAAGATAACTGCACTCTGTAAGTGAATACAAGCTCGTCGCGAATGCTTCGCTCCCCTTACTTGAAAACATCAAAGGACCTTTAATGCTCAAGTGGGTTTATATGATTTGCTTTTCGCTCCGGCGGATTTCAATAGTATCGGAAATCTAGGCCTCATGCCCGTCTCTTACAGCCAGCCTACGTGGTAATGTAAGTCTACAAAGGTTCGAAATTAGTTTCGCTCGAAATTCGATTCTCTTTTTGCGAAAAAAAGAATGAAAACCGAGGCCTCGATATTTCGTTCTCAGCTGTCAATTATGTTGCGTTTGGAATCGGCCCCGCTTCGGATTCACGGAGCAATTTCGATTATATCTGCGTCGATTCCACGCGAATGGACGAGGAAATCATTTGTTTCTATCAACATCAGTAGTACGATTACAAAAAGCCCTTTTATACTCTTCCCAACATTCGCGAACTTTTAGAAATTTAAACGGGAATACGATGTGTATAACATCGCGATTAAAATTTCTATTTGGATATCAAGCCGAGTTTATCAATAAATTAGGCGTCAAGTCCCAGGGTGACGTCGTAATCCTGAAGCTGTTCAATTTCAAAGCTCAGTAAACTTCCTGGCCGGTCAGTGGAGTGGTTTGCCGATCTCGATATACAGATTATAGTCGGAGCAAGAGCTGCGCGAGAGAGGAAACGTCCCTAACCCGCATGCAGATGCTATAATTTAATATTTATATAATTAAGCCAGTAGCCGACAAGGGCGGAGGGTTCCGAAATTCGGTTAGGTCAAACCGAGCGTAAAACCGTCCGGTCCCCCGACTACAAAATGGCTCCCATCGTAAAATGGCGTCAGACTTGCGGGCAATTTTTGCAATATTAACTCGATGCTCGACAAACCGAGGGAAAGCGCACGGAATTTCATTTCGAATCCTTCCTTCTCGTTTTCCTCGTTAACCTGCTTTACATCATCGCATTTTTTAATCGAATCATGATTAAAAATGCCACTCTCGCTACGTAATCTTTCCAGTCGAACCCAACGAAAAAGATGACCTTTTTAAAAATTACTGTCGACTTCGGAAGAAACTTCGTCATTTTTTGTAACTCTGACCTCACAATTAGCATCCATTTTTTGTCAATAAATAAATTGAAGTAACGAATAGTACAGAGCCGAAGAAAAAAGTCTGTTGACTCCAAGATTGACTCGACTTTTGTCACGGCAAAAAGTTTAAAGTTACCGACTTTCTAACTCGGTTAAGTTAAAAAGTTCTGATTTTCAATTTAACTTTCAACTTGGAAAGTCAAGTCACTACCCAACCTCGATAAATAATTAGGAAATCATGTATTTATCTTTATGTTCCATCCCTTGAATATTCGCTATTCACGGAAATGAAAAAACCGAGGCATTCAACATCTGGACATCACTGCTATAAAGCGGTAAAATTTTACTCCTTGCGATGAATGAAAGCTTTCATGGAATCCGCTAGTACAGAAAACAACTCGAATATTACGGTGCATCATATCGTACTTCAAAAACAAATATGAGTACTGAATTAAACATGCGAATTGATACCGCAATTCTTCAAGTTTTGATTCCATCGACGTATTTTCATACTGCAAAACTTGCAAGATTCCGCTCTGGAATCCGGAGATTTAATTCTCGTTGACAATGCAGAATTTCAAGTGTCTCGTCATATTATGCACGCGTCTTGAGTCGAGTTTACACGTGTGCCGCGGCACAGTAGGTATTTTCCCAAACTGCATAACCCGCGGGTTTTGCCAGTAAGCTCTTTAACAAATAGAAAGCTAAATTGAATTCTTGGAGCTCTTTGATGTTGCTCGGATTATCAAAATTTATCAAAGACGAGAACTTCATCGCAAGACGCAAAATTTATCGAATAAAACTATCTAACACGTTGAATACTAATTAAATTCAACGGGCTTGCGTAGAATGAGCCACATTTCGTATTCGTTTATACCAAAACTTAGCGTAGAAGGCACTCTTGCACAAAATCTCTTCATTTCTGTCGACACACGGTCTGAACAGATTTTCGACTTTTAGTACGTCGGGAATTCGGCTAATTCTATCAAAACTTGGTAATAGAAATGTCAAATTTCCCATATCCCATAAAAATTGCCCATTTGTGTACGATTTCTCTGGACAAAATTACCCCAAATTGTCTACTCGAACGCAGAACTTTTCTACTGAATTTCGCGTTGAATAGAACTTGAAGATTTTGAACAATTGAATGTAATATACATCGCGTGTTAATGTAAAGAAGGGTAAGAGACTCGAGCTAGCAATTTATCGATACCCATTTGTCTGCATTAACCTGCAGCTCTCAATATATTAATTACTATTCATCTAGATTATCGCTGACGCTTTTCCTGGCCACTACGTCTCGGACTATAATCGCAGGTGAAAATTGCACGGATCCGATGCAGTCGTAATTTACGCTGGCTCATAACGATCCAGTACTTTACATCGTAACATGACGACCTAACAAATCAAACACCTCGCGTGAAAAAGCTCGATTTCGACGTGTCGGATTTGACGGACACGCGACCTATTCCGGATCAACATGGTTTTTAATTAATTTCATCCATCGCCATGTGCATACTCCAATTCAAGCGTGTGAAAAATTTTTCATGGTTTCATTTTAATGTCTCCGAATAATCGCCTTCATTGAGTCGAATTACTCAACACATTCCACGCGTGTCGCGAAGTATTAATCATGACTTCGTGACGAATTTAGGGACGTTTATAAAATCTAACGGACACGTCGGGCCTGCCGAGTTGCCTCGTTTTTCATCGACACACCTACCTGTTGTTCAACTTTTATTAATTTTTCTCATTAACGGAATTGAAAGCGCCGCGAAATACAATCCTCGAACGCTGATTATTTTTCCGCCGCGCTTCTTTAACCACGGAAATTTCGAGTACCCTTGCAAATGCGAACAACACGAGTAAAACGAGTAGTTTACGAAACTCGGAAGGTTTTCGGTTTCATGCTATTTTTATGATGATTCGTCTCGCGGTTCGGCGCACGCGGGAAACATACAACGTATAAAATGACGTTGAATAATTTGAAGAGCACGTCAAATTAGCCCGCTTTTTACGAGGAATAATCCGCAAATTAAAATAATAAACGTGCCAACCCCTGGTTATTGTTCTCCGGTACAAATATCTCGAAATTCGTCGCGTCGTTAAAAGAAAAGTGGTCGATCAATTTGCAAAATTAAATTATCGATTGATTGCGGACACGAATTTAAATGACATTATCGCCGAGTTGATAGGATCGCAATTCAAAAATAAACTCCCTTTGTTGTCCTTTCATAACGCGATCTCTCTTTGGGCACAGTTGGCTGAGCCGGAGAAATTTGAAAATCAATTTTACCGTTTCCCGAAGCTAAAGAGTACCCGGCTCTTTTCAGCTTCGACGTTTCCACCATTTCCGCGGTCTGACATCGACGTTCTTTTCAACTCGTCATTATTTTATTTCGTTCTTCGCTCTCGCGACCTTTCGAGAAACAAAAACCCTGCGATGGAAGGATTCCTCGTTTTTCAACAAGCCGAGCGTATGTCCTCCAGATATTGAGAGAAAACAATGCCTCTCATCATGCTTTATTGATTTCAAAAAGAAATGACGGCAAAACAAGAATAAAGACGTTTACGATCCCGAACGTTGCGCCAATTTAAACCACGAGAATGCAAGACTCCCCTGATCAAAGTATCAATAATGACAAAGGAATGGAAAAAGCTTGGAAAACGTAACGGAGACATTTCTCTCTGCTCCTAATGCTGAATCCGTTTCCGTCGTCACGATGCTTGGTTGCGTCTCATTCCTCGTGATTCATTTATACATCTCAAAGACCAGAACGACCGCATACAAGAGCGGCCCCTTTTTCCCATTCCCCTGCCAATAATTCTTTCATGATACCGTTTCGTCCGAGGGATTGTTTTCCACGAGATTCGGCCTCATAACACAATCGAGATCGACCTTTTTGGGAGTCGAAAGCACGCCCTGAAAATGCATATTTTATGGGACCCGAGCTTGCGAGAAAATAACGTCTCCCCTGGGTTTAAAAGACGCCGTAAATCGCTCCAATTATCCTAAAATATGTACAAACCCTATTTTTAATTAGATCTTTATGGCTTGTAAAACGTGTGATTTTGTACGAAGGAAAAATTTGCCAGTAAAAGATACGGCGAATTCCGAGAATAAAAAGCGGATGAATCATGGTTGAATGATTCATCCATTTGTAAGTGAATTGCAAAATATACCATCGTTATGGGAATATTAACTTTTACATAGCGACGGCATTAATGTTAATGAACAGGGTCTCCAATCCCTCGGTTTCCGCATACACTTATGGCCATCTCAATTATTCCTATCGCTGAATCAATATTTCTGCATTATTCAAAGTCATCATGTGTTCAGTTGGGATCTTCGAACACGCTTTTTGTATGTGTCATTCAGGCGCACTTTCTTTTACTGTACTTTTCCACGTTTCGTTGCGTTCCGAATTTATAACTCATGCGCTGGTTTTATCGAGTTCCATTTCACCTTTTCGAACATGGAAAAAGCACTGAAATCGACTATCAAGTTTATGCTGATACGATTTCGATGAAATTCTTTTTTCATCCATCGCGAGTGCGCAAGGTGTTTATTTAAATAGGAAGGAAATGTGTCCCGTAAATGTTGAGGTATCGGGGATAAAACTTTGCACGTTGCAGTCAACACCTAAATATCCGGCCGATTGCGCTGTCATTGCATTTGCCGCGGAATGTGAAGCAATCGACCGCGAAAATATCGAGAAATAGATGTGCCGAGATGTGCGCGCATTCTATATCGAATGACGAGAATACCCGAGAGACGCGGTGTGTGCGGCGACACAGCGGTACTCTTAAATACGATATTATTGTGTCGAGTGTGTCGACCATGTCAGCATGGGCATTGATCGAACTTAATTGAGCAAATATTGGATCATCTGCGTCAAATTGAGTGACTATGCCGCAAACTGACAATCTTTAACGACCTCCAATTTCTGCTTATCGAATTTAACTTTGTGCGACGTGCACTTTTTAGCGATGGAGGTTCGTTTCATTGAAAAACTGACACATGCCAATTTGTATCACGACAACATTGTATTTTTAGGCTGTTATTTATCCTCATTCTCTTCCTGGTATTATTAGTACTTTTGACATTTTCTGGCATGATTTTCTTCATTTCTTACAATGAAAGTTTAATGATGAATAAACTACGATAAAAATTGCAAAAATTGCTTCATCGCAATCAGAATTTCAGGCTCTATTTTCCCAGGAAAATTTATGACTGATACACTCAATTTTGATTGAACGTAAATTTTTAATTAATGAATTAAACATTCATTTTTAATCGTCGATTAAATAGTTCTAAGCGGATAAACGGAGATGCAATTTTATACGGTGTTTAAGTAAACGTGATTACGAAATTTGAACTCAATTCTACAAATCGCTACTAAAAAGTACGAATAATTACGAAAATACGTTGAACCTATAAAAGTATGAGAAACTGCGGAAACTC
>JABFQM010003099.1:0-12774 GCA_022816865.1 Zelostemma sp. ZL-2020
ATGTCGTTCTGATTATTTTTAAGAGCCTTAATTGCTTTCCCTCGAGAAACATTCGCTTGGCACATTACAAGGTCAATGTCTTTCTCCTCCACACCTGTCTCGTCCACTTCTTCTTCCGATTCTTCTTGGATTGGCGCAACGACCTGAAAAGTACCAGAAAAATTTTGAAAAATGCACATCAACTCAAACAAATCCGAATAACAAAGTCCGAATTTACCGTCGTGCTTCCTCCGGCTTCAGCTGCTGTGATCGTTGGTGGTTCTTTGAATTTTTCTGCAGCAGCAACCTGCGCTTGCTGACTCAAATCCTCAATCTATAAATAAAACTCAATCAGTAACAATTTCCAACTCCATCACAAACTTCAGTCAGAAAACAAGAAATCAGCCTGCCAAGATTTTCAACAATAATTCAATCTGACAGTGAATTTTTTAGCGAAACCGTTCACTTTTATCATCATTTCATATTAAACCTAAATTCCCTGTAAAAAATAGATTCGGTGCCTCCCCAATTACCTTGGCTTCGCCGAAGATTATGTACGTGTCGGAAGCTGGGTTTTTAAGAACATCGGGCTTGTTGATAACAAAAAGAATGTTCTTGGATTTACGGATCGTGACTCTGTTGACGCCTTGTACCTGAAACATTCAATAATTTAATACAATTTGCAAAACACGTGGATTTTGGTACAATGATTTTGCCAATTCGTTACCGGCTTAAGACCTAATTTGCTCATGAGTTTTCTGGCTTTCTTTTCTCCTCGGCTTTGCTTGGCTTTGGAGACCATGTCGATGGGGAGGCCCGCGACGGTGCTTCCGGGGAAACCAACCGAAGCTCCGGTAGTCGCATCTTCCAATTCCGGGATTGTGTCATCGGAATCGGAGTCAGTTCCTGACCCAGTTCCCGCCGCTTCCACTTTCGTGGGCTCCGAGGACGCAGCCTTGTCCAATTCCGTTAGTTCCGGCATTTTCTTTACCTAAAAAAAAGTTGGCCATTAATTTTTCGAATTTTCCAATACATCGCGTTTTTTTAAAAAATGGAGTCGGACAATGGCGGTGCATTTTTAGTGCCTCGTCTGAAAATAGAACCGATTTTCGACGATTCGATCGAAAAAGGGGACTTTTTGAACGAATCGACGATTTTGAACCAAAAAAGCGGAAAAACCTCACGTGTCACGTAAAAGTGTATGCAAAAGGCGGCACTTTCAGCTGAGGAATCGTTTGATCATGCCGACTTTCGATGTAGAATTGCTATGGCGTTCGACGAAGCGTCTTCGATCATCGAGCACCGGTTGATAAAAAAAGACGCTTTAAGATTTGAAAACCTCGTCGTCGAACGAACTAAAAAAGTTGTTGTTCGTAACGAGAACGCAGCGACGATCGCAATTCTTACTTCGAAAGAATTCTTTGTGGAAATGAGAACATTAGTCTAATAAAATGCTTGTAATAGGCATATGTTCTGGTTTATAATCGTTCGTTTCCTACAGTGAACTCAAATTTAGTTCCCATTCATCCATTGTTCCGATCGTGTTCTTCAAATGTTTGAGTGACGAATCTTTTTGGAAAATACCATCAAATTGGCATGTCTAGCAAAGCTTCTATTGGAATGTGTTTGTAATGCTGCTGCTGTGCTGTTGAACTCATGTTTTCCTTTAAAAAGCATAAAATTAAGTTGCGGAAAAAACCTAACAACCTGAGAAATATCAAAGTCGGAACGGAATTTTGCTTACTGTCGCCTTGTTCTGCATTAAGGCATCAATTCACGTAACCCATGAAAATCGGAAATTTGTTATCCGTGGCAAAATAAAAATCATTGTAATGGTTCGGTGTAGAATCGTGAACGGTGTATTCATGATAGGTATCATTACATTTGTAGCGTTATCCGGGTATTTTAAAATACACGCCTACTAGAATCACAATCAAAGAGAAGAGAAATCCGATCTAATGTCTTTTCCAAACAAGGAAATTTTCATACTGTACGAATTTGAAGACTTGACATCGCTGTCGTAAGCAACCCATTTTTCGGTTTTCTGAAAAAGTATTTCGCTTTACAAACTTCTTATAGACTTGTGCGACAACCGCGGTGATCTGCCAAATTTTATTATAATTAATTTCAGCATCCAAAAAGAACAAGGTGAGAAAAATACTGGAGTTATTTATAACTGCATAGACAAAAATACAGCGATACATTAGTGAGTATAACAAAATAAAATGAACTGTATGAATAAAATACAGAAAGCTAAGGCTATGAATACTATAATGCTTTTGAAAAAATCGATGTAAACCGAAGAAGTAATTTCTCACAAATTTGTTTAAACGCGTAAAGACATTTCCATCAATCGGTGACAATATTATTATTCGACCTTGTTTATATTTAAACCTGAGTACTGAAAAATATAGTTATAGTGCAGTGGTCTCCATTTTAGCCTCCTTCGCGAACTTTAAAAAAAGTTGCTCAAGCGTAGCCGAGATTATCGAAAAATCTTCGACGCACGAATGATGCTCCTTGATATAATTCATAGCGTCATACATGGCTCTCCAGGTCAATTGTCCGTGCACATGGAATACCAGAAGGCTCTGAAAACCGTAAATATGATGTTAAAAAATCGTGCTTGCGAGAGAGATAAACCCGAACCAGACAATGGCTCGGGATTTGCATAACTTACAGAATTTTCATCAGTCAGCTCGCAGGGAAGTCTTATCGTCATATTGCTCTTCAGGTCCGCAATGTCCGCAGGCCCACTTTGATCTTTGCGTATATTGATAAGAATATCAAATCCGGCTCCGAATCTCTGTTTCAATTGTTGACTTGGTCCGATGCAGAGCAATTCTCCTTTTACCATTATAACGATACGGCCGCAAAGAGCCTCGCATTCTTCCATGCTAATTTATAAATGAATGTGAAATTAAGGGTCATCATGAAACGTGAGTGCTCAATTTATTTTGATTGTAGTGAATGCGAATTATTTCCACGAAATTTATAAGGTACCTGTGCGATGTGAGGATCACGGACTGTCCGTTCGTTTGACAACAGGTGATAACGTTCCATAGTAATCTTCTCGAGCTCGGATCGACGCCGGCTGTCGGTTCATCGAGCAAAACCAAGGTTGGATTGCCAATCATCGCGATCGCGATGTTAAGACGCCTTTTGTTTCCACCGCTGTACGTTCCTGCTGGCCGAGCAGCGCACGCCTCCAAATCTGTGGTCAATATTCATTTTCCGATACAGTTTTTAGATACTTTTCATAGACTTTCCGCGAAGGGGCAATACTCACTCATTTTGTTAATCCAATGATCTACTTCGCTGTCCACTTGGCTTCGTGATATACCTCGTAAGCGCGCGAACAGTCTCAAATGATCTCTGGTATCGAGTGATTCGATGATTGCCGAGTGTTGAGGACAATATCCCATTTCAGAAAGATACTGAGATTCGCGAACAAGATATAAAATGAATCTTAGAAAACCGAGGTATTTTTCGTAAACTTAGGGGTGCGCGGAAATACGAAAAAGGGATGAAATTCTTACCGCGCTCCGGTTTGATCGTAAATTTTTGCCGTTCAAGTACATCGATCCAGTGTTCGGGATTTCTTCGCCCGTGAGCATCCTAAACGTCGTACTTTTTCCGGCGCCGTTAATGCCGAGCAAGCCGAAACACTCTCGCTGCTTGACCCGAAAGTTGACTTCCCGAACTGATAATACATTTCCGTAGCGTTTGCTAAGTTCATATGCGAGGAAAAGATTCTTTCCATATTCATCATCGTAAATTTCACCATCCTCAACTTGCGAATCTGATGTCGAATTGGCACCTTGAGAGAAGACGAATCATTCTAATTTTTTTCTCTTTTCTCTTCTCGTTGTTTAATTGCGCAACATATTTAAACTTACCTTGACAATTAATTTTGTTAATTTCGGCAGCAACCAATTTCTTTTCGGCTAAGACTTGTTCATCCCTTTGTTGGGAAATACTTTCGATATTATTCTTCCTAATTTTAGCTAGTAATTTCGGAATTACCCTGTACTCCAACATCATCAAGAGAGCAACATAGAAAAAGAAGGTGCCGCAAAACTGTATGACATTTTTTGTCAACGTGTTTCTAATTTCAAGCAACTCATAGATTTCACTGTCGAAGTACGACTTCACGCTGTCCCCACACTTTCCGCTGGGGCATTTCATTACTGTAATAAAAGCAATGTTGAACATGGTAGATTCGATGAATTTTGAAATCTCAGGTAAAATTATTTATCTTACCACAAAGCGGATTATTGGCAGAATTTTTTTCACATTGTTCGAATGACTTTTTCAAGTAACCGTATACAACCACCGCTTCGGAATAACTTGCATGAGGAATGAGATGCAAAATGACTTCCAGTACATCATACACGAAGTCGGATCCTCTATCCACGTAGTAGTATTTATTAATGATACCTTCCAATATGACTAAAAATCGGAATAGATGCCATAAATGTACACGAAAGTTCGATAAAATTGAAAAGTTATCATAGATTAGCGTAACAACTTACGTGGAACTACTGGTAATAGACCCATGATAGCCATAACAGCACTATTCGATAGGTTCGTGAAGCTCCACATGTAGAGCATCGGTAACACATTTGCAGAGAAGAGCAAGAACAATAACATGTAAATCACTAAAAAAGCAGTCAACATTACATCATCTCCAGTAACAATTGTATGCATTACTTAATACTGAATCTATTTGAACACATGAGCATTTTTTAGCGACCTTCGGAGATTATCTGGCACTGTTCCTATATTTTCAATAGTAAAAAACGTATACCATAACTCACATGCTGCAGGTAATCCTTTAATCGTACCCAAAATGATCATTCCAATTACCAGCATAACTCCTACGATAGAAATGACGAGAAAATCGAAAATGAACATGATTCCCCAGTAGGAAATGGGACTGACCCCAGTCATCAGTTGTAAGTCCTTTATACCGGTTGTCGCCTCCCTCTTCGCATTAATAACGAAGAAAGAGGTCATGAAGAAACAATATACACAAATGATTCCATCGCTGAGTATACTCTGTGCAAATTTTAACGTGTTCTTGACTATGGCCGTTTCTTGCAATTTCGGCAGTGTTTGGAAATAAACGTCGATTTTGTGGGAATCGTTGGTATAATTTTTGAGAATTGTATTGGTGACTAGATTCATCGATATGGGCAGACCAAACGTGGCTTCGTTTGGAATCATCGCTGTCACGTATTCAGTTCCATTGAATTCAGCAGCGGCAATGACATTATGCAAATACTGATCCCTATTTTTTGTGCCAATGTTCCTTAACTCTGAAAATCGAGATATTTTATAGTTATAAACAAAGATACATTTGGAAAATTGCAACCGTCGCATTTTAAGTCGGTAGACTTAATATTTGAAGCATTTGGAAACGGATTTTCCGACTTCCGGAGTGCATACTCACGATCAATTATACCGGTGTTGGCCGATGGGATTATTTTTTCGCCACCTTGTTCTTCAGCAAACTTATCATATATTGTTGAATAAGCGTTATTTTCCATAGAGACGGATAAAGTCTGTGGGTTTGTATACATTGATAAACAGATCTGAGTTTCTGCCATATCGAGCTTGCTCTTTGCAAAAACACCATAAACCAACGTGATTCCGATCAATGGGATCATTATCTATGTTTCGAAAAACGTACATTATCAAATAAAGGTGTCCATTCTTGAATATAAGACATAGTAGTTTTCTAAGTACAAACCGTTATTAGAAGAAGAATGGGATTTTTCATCGTATAAGTGAATTTCTTGTCAAGAAGTGCAAACATACGCTGCATTGTTAATTTTGAACCGGTAACTTTACTCGAAGAGTCCGTCAGCGAGGCTGTTGCACCAACTGGGCTGTCATTACATTCCGTCGTTATTCTTCGAAAAAAGAGAATCGACTTGAAGCAACCCATTCCAAAATTACATGATAACTTTAAGTAATCAATAACTCGTTTTTACGTCAAAAAAATCTGCTCCAATGTTATCAGCGATACGCTCATCCCGGTGACTCCCAGTTCTTGTTTACGAGCTTCAACAGAGTCCAAAGCATCGGGAAAATTTTTCGAACTCGGTATATTCAGTTCCAATCTAGCGCCATCGGCGTTGTTTATTCTACCGTTCGGATTCAACGTATCAAGTACCATTTTCGAATCACAATACGGTTCGGTGGATAATATCACTTCCATGTTATCTCGTCCTTGAATTACATAATTTGTGAATCACTATATGACCATATTCAAACAGTTGTTTACAACTTTATGAGATTTATATTCGATACTCTTCTGCCAATCTTACCATATAACTTTTTCAAAAAAATTGGCGACCCGTCGCATCTCAGAGTTCCAAAGTGCACGATAGCGATTCGATCTCCAAGAACGTTCGCTTCTTCCATGTCGTGTGTACTGATCAGAATCGTTTTTTGAGCTCTCAATCCCTAGTTTTAATGATTTAAGGATGTTGAAAAAATTCGGTAGGAAATCGTTGGATCCGTCGTTTCTCGTTGTTTGCCAGTGATTTAATTTTTCTTACTCACCAGTATAATATCCCACACGTCACGTCTACTTTCCGGATCCATACCGGACGTTGGTTCATCCAAAATGAGTATCTAGAATCGAACGACTAACTTCATAAAATTGCCATTGATCAAATATGGAATGAAATCACCTTAGGATCACCGATCAAGGCCATGCCCAGACAAACTCGTCTTTTTTGTCCACCGGATAATTTTGCGGGCAATATGTCTCGTTTTACAGAAAAATTCAGCTTTCGTAGCAAAGCTGCGGCATTTTTGGAGATTGTCGTTTTTGTTTCGTTACTGCGTTTTAACTGTCGATGCAAAGATAGATATTGATGGTCATACAACTTCCAAAGTGTGGACGCGGATTATGCAATGCTACGGAATAAAGTTTACCATGCCAAAAAATAATAAATGTTCGAACACGCTGAGATCTGGGAAAAGCATGTTTTCTTGAGGACAGAGTCCTACATCGTGGAGAATGACGTCTAAATCTTCGTTGATATTCTTTCCATTTACTAGCACCGTTCCATCGGATGGACTCGTCATGCCTGTGGTTTAATCATTGTTACATTGTACTTCTCGAAGAATAACTAAGATCAATCGAATAATTTTCGACCGAATCGTGTTCTCAAATTCACCTGTTAAAATCGACATCATGGTAGACTTCCCAGCTCCGTTATGTCCAAGTAAAGACGTGATGTGGTTTTCATAAAAATCTACAGAAACGCCTTTGAGCGCTTGAACCGACTGAAAGAATTCAAGAATTTCGAGAAACGACCTGAGAATATTCAATCGTTGGTTAGTTTAAAGTTCTCACAGCTTTACTGCAAATGTTTTTGGAGTAGGACTTTTTCAAATTTCGTATTTGAATGCCTGGAACGAAAGTTTTTGGAGCTGGTTCAAACGGCTTTCCTTCCATACTTGAATAGTCGATTTTCGTAGTTGTGCTTTGAGCGAAATTTTCAGTTTTTCTCAAACACTACAGACAGGAAAATTCAAATGACGATGATCAAAACAATACCCAATTATCGGATTATAATGACATTGAATCGAAATCGTTTTATTTGTTCAACGTCAAAATGAACTTGCTTTTAGAAAGTATAAAGGATGCTTCGCAACTCCGTATTTCCCCGGTTTAATTGCCAGGATATAAACGGCCATAATAAAGTGCAGAATTGATCCCAACAATGAGAAGATCAACATCATTCCGAAACTTTTGCTATCCGAAACTGTTGGGTCCTGAACCTTGAATATGTTCCAGCCGATTCTCTCCACTAAAACGCACGGATGATATTGATATTAATAATATTTCTTATTAAACACTTTTATACACCAAACATCCTCGAGTCAAGTTGTCAAACAGTCACAAGTACAACGACCGTGACAGTTTAAAAAAATGTCGAATTATACGGTTAGAAATACATAATATCTTACTTTGCTCTTCGTAACGGATCGTTTCGTTAATGGCACCACGTAGCAAAACGTTCGGAAAAACTATTCCAATGTATGGTACTGTCCAAGGTAACTTATTCTCTACAGTCAACGAGCCAATAGATAAAACATAGATTGCTATTTTCACGAACATAGCTGAAATATGAAGAGTGAGAAGTTGAAAAACTGAGAGATTCAATAAAATAGATGCATGATTTTCGAACGTGAATATCCTTCAGAACATTATTTTCTGAAAGACTTCCAATGAGAAAGAACTCAATGTGGAATCACAGTTTACTACATTCGATTTCCTGCATCTTGTAGTGTTGACTTACGTCTTGACAAGTATGAAGCAATGTGCATTCCAAAGGACAGAAGATGAATGGTATGGACGGAAAAAATTAACCAAATCCAAAAACCGCCGAAGTTAGGGAAATATGGATCCACAATATCCGGTTGAAATGTAACTTGGGTTAGTAGAATCGACATAGGAATCGTGTATACGGGACTGAGCAACACACTGCTCACGAACCAGCTCATCAAATTTTTGCACGTGGAAACTCCATTCATTGCCATCAGCACCTGAAGGAAAATCGGCAATGAATTATAGGTACAAACATAAGCGCCGAAGTTTTAGACATCTTTCTATTACGTTCTAATGTTTTCTTTTCATCGCCGTTTGGTAATTATTGTCAAAGAGTATGAATCAAACTTACATGGACGCCGTTAGTTCTCTCGTTCGACACAAAATCAACTTCGTATATGAGGACGGAGAAGAATGCATATAATAATGCGATAGGAAGAACTTTGATCAGCATATGATAACTTTTTGTTGTTTTACTCGCAAGTGAAGGCATAATTCGCAGAAATAACTGTAAAAAAAACATTAATTCTAAAAAAATGTAAGTGGCCACTTGCCATAATGATCAAAGTTATTCTGCAGAAAACATGTTTCCATTTAGAAGAAAAAATTTGAACGTTCAAACATACTTTAGGTCCTTCAAACGATGTTCCAAGTTTTTCACTGATGAACGCCAGGTCCAAACAAAATTGCAGTTTTATAAAAGGCTTGACATAGTCATATTCAGGATTATAAATGACATATTTGTACAGTTGACCTAATTGTGGGTTTTTCATTCTGATAGTGTACTTCAAATGTTCAGGTGACGAATCCTTCTTGAAAAATACCATTACATCTTTCTTGCCAGTTGAGTTATTTTTTGAATATTCTTCTAATGCTGCCGCTGTGCTGTTGAACTCATGTATTCCTATAAGAAGCATTCAAATTACGGAGATAATCTAACAACCTGAGAAATATCTTAGACAAACCGCAATTTTTACTCACTTTCTGTTCCGTGTACATTAAGGCATCGTTTCGCGTAATCCATTGAAATCGGAAATTCGTTATCCGAGGCGAAGTAAAAATTTAAATGATCGGTTGGAATTGAATGGATAGATCTGTATTTATAAACGGTGTCATTCCAGTTGTAGTAACTGTCGCTCTGTTTATAATACACCGTAAGGAGGGTAAGGCCTACTGGAACCAGGATCAGAAAGAAGAGAAACCCGATCCAATGTCTTTTCCGAACGAGGAAATTTTTATACAGCAAGAGAAGTAAGACGCGACATTGTTGTTGAAAGCCTCTCATTTTTCAATTTTCCAAAGTAGTATTCCGCTTCACGGACTTCTGATAGTCTTGTACGACGAACGCAATGATCTGCCGGAAGGTATATATAAATAATTTCAGCATAAATATGTGCATCTTTTCTTTTTTCTCACTCTCCAAAAAGGACAATGCGAAGAAAATTCTAAAATCATGCCCTCCCTTGATAAAAATCAGGTAAGATGAGATTTCGCAGTGACTATATATTTTTAAGTTAGAATTTAACTCACTTTCAAGTCCCTTTAAAGTTATCTATAAGTAGATGTCCCAGCAATGGACCATGTCCCAGTAATGGATCGATCCGTGGAAGAAATACAAAGAACGTGATTATTATTAACTTTTTCTACAAAATAAAAAGCTGTCGTTTCAGACAACACTCGTAGTTGAAAATAATTTTCAATTTCAATCGTTATCACGTTTTGCACGTAATTAAAAAATTAATTACAACTGTAAAAAAATGCAAGTTTTTCCCAAGAGAACTCTACTTTTTTACGAAAAGATCAGAATCTATATAGTTATTTTTTACTTGGAAATCAGCGTTTGAATTTCGAATTCTGCATCGAAGCAAAATTCATGATTCATCTTAGTCTATTAATAATTTTAATCAATTAGATAACCGGAGACACTCAAATTGTAAACTCATTATTAGTTTACAATTTGAGTGTCTCCGGTTATCTAATTGATTAAAATTATTAATATTAGAGTCTTCTACTACCAATACTATGGAGTATTGCTCTCTAATTCAATACTGTAAAGTATACATGTTCAAGACTTCTAATACTCTGGAGTATTCATTTTCAATACTTTTTTTTGGTAAAGGATGCCATTAGTCAACGCTCAAAGTTCATTTTCAGCTCGTTCAACACGCATCAAACAATTTCGAAATCGTACATGCGTTATAAAAAATATCGTGCGTGTCACGGAGGACAAGGTCTTTTTACGCCGAGCGCGATGTTTGCAGTACGAGTGATCTACGACACATAATTGCAAAAAAAAAGTAGTCTACGACCACTCGTGCTGCAAACATTGCGCTCGGCGAAAAAAGACCCGTATCGATTACTGATCATGATTCCGTATTATTGACGTTTATATCGAGAGCGTCGATTGCGGACCACGTGCAACTAGCGCTCCGCAAATCGCAAAAATCGTTACGCGGTAACTTCAACGTAAAATTCACATAATTCAAATATTTGCTGCGAGTTGAATGGCTGATTATTCGCATCTCGCTTCATGGTCAAAGCCACCTGGTGGCTTTTCCGAAAACTAATATACATGGTCGATTATTGCGGAAAGTGCGAAAAGTTGCGAAAAGTTGCGAAACATCGAGTGCAAAGGTGCTGAATTGAATTGAAAAAAAAATTACCCGTATCTGAAAGTGAGTTTTATTCCTCAAAGTAATTAAAATATTTAATTTGCATGACTTACTGTAAATCTTGATTAAGAGTGAATAAAAACTGGTTCGACATAACCCCAATTCAAGTTGTTTACATGTACAAAATGTGACAAATACAGTTATTTATTTATAATCTTGCGTTTTTCAGACATGCAAAGCGGAGCAATATCATTTTTGGAAATAGTACGATATGTTGGCGACGGTGTCAGAGCGTGTAAAGGAGAAACAATTTTAAAAGCGAACCAGATAATGTTATGCGGGTCAACTGGAAGAACCGAAAGAAGTGTTGACGTTTTTGCGTTGCGTCTGCAAACTTCGGGACTGGACAAGCGCCCCATCAGCTTCGAGTTTCCTACGCGATGGGAAAATCAAAGTCTGCTCGTGCTCATGCGTTGCAGGAAGAAGTGGGACGGTTAAAATCCAAAATAGCGACGCAGCGCTGAGAATGTTGCCAACTGTAACATGTAAATATAACTATAGGGTAAAAGTATTGCCAACTTCGTAACATAAAATGAGAAAAAGTTGTCACAATGACTTAGTTTGTTGTGCCTTTTGGGGGCAAGCCCACTTACGACCCCCTCGCCCCTCATCTCAACCTAGCCTAACCCTAACATACATTTTTTGTGGGAAGCGCTTCGCGTGTTAAGAATTGATACCTAACCTTACATACCTTTTTTTGGAAAACGCTTCGTATACTTCAATCACCTTTTACTCGCTGTATTATGAAAAGGCTATTTAAACATTTCAAGTTACGCGCTATATGTAGAGCAAGCTATTTCGAATTTCCCGCCGCTGCTAGTTCAGTGTTTCTCACTAGAAGCTAGTAACAATTCGTTTACTCGCGACCACGTTCAGACCTGTGTCGCAATTCTGCATTTGCACCGAAGTTTTTTTGCATTCAAATGAGCATACTCGAAATATTGAGAGCTGGGAAAATCTTTGACATTAATAAATCAATATTCGCAGTGTTCCTGCAAAAGATATTTTCTTCTTTTCCCGTAATTCGTGTGATGATTTACGAATAGATGAAGAAGTTTCAGAACATTTATGTTTTACAAGTCAAATAAATAGTTCCGATTTTCAACATAATTTTGCAACTTTTGACCATATTTTGGTCCTCACCGACTTTTGATCTATTTATCAGATTTACATTACTTTGGTAAAAACAAAACACAAATAATACTTTTAGCATGTTTGTATTTTTGTATGAATTATATATATATACATGTTTTTAAAGGCCAACATAATTGGTGTCTATTAACTTTTCCTCCACGGATTAGTTACGAATGCGATAGAAATTACAAATAGTATAATCAACTTGCGAAAAAATATTCCTGTAAAGTGTGAGGTTCAAAGTAATTTTAATGTGCGTATTCCAGAAGTTCCATCACATCGTCAATTCCTGAAAAGCAAAGAAAAACACTTTAGAGCATTGTCAAATTCATTTTTCAAAATGAATAAAATCTGCATATATTATATCAGTCTGCCAAGAGTTTCTACATTTACTATTTCAGTTAAATATTTTAACGAAACCATATGAATTGATCATCAGGTAAAAATGTTTATGAACAACTAAAATCCAAAGAATTGGCGAGTAAAGGTTTACCATAATCGCATTGACGATGTCGTTCTGATTATTTTTAAGAGCCTTAATTGCTTTCCCTCGAGAAACATTCGCTTGGCACATTACAAGGTCAATGTCTTTCTCCTCCACACCTGTCTCGTCCACTTCTTCTTCCGATTCTTCTT
>JABFQM010003100.1:0-12769 GCA_022816865.1 Zelostemma sp. ZL-2020
CAACGCCAACAATAACGGTCACAGTAACGAGAGTCCTCATTTTCAAGAAGCGCGAAGACACTTCACTCCCGGTCAATTCGTCGACCAAGTACCGTACCGTTTCCGTCAAATTCGTGTACTCCCAAAGTCTTCAGTGTCCACCGAATTTTGTCACTCTCATCACTTCCCTTTTCGGTTTTGTCTCTGAATCTGAACTGTACCCATGCTGCTGGCTGCTTCAAGCTATATACTCGCTTCGCGCCTTGCCTTCCCCCCCACGCGTTACGATCCTCCCTCACTTTTATCTGAACCTTGTTTCGTGCTTTTAGTGGTCCTCCCTGGATGGACTTTTTCCTTCCATTTTCATCCACGCTCCTCGGACCGAGAGTCCTTCAAAGGTCCTTCGTTTTTCTTCCCTCCCATCGCGCGCCTCTCGCCTCCAACATTTCTATATATGTATACCGAGATTATACCGCGAGAGGCTTTTGCCTGCCATCAGAATTTTCCCCAATTCATTGTTAACCTTGCCGTCATTTCCATTAAAAAAAATCAACTTTGCCGGTCTTACATTTTTCATTTTGTCATTTATGACAAATCGTCTCTCTTTGCTGGTTGTTTAAAGGTGGCGCTGGCTTCGTATGTCGCCGACTCGAAAATCGTCAATCGACATTTCAAATTAAAGACATTCATGCGATCCGTCGCAATATAATGAAACATGCACCGAATAATGGAACTCGACGATGTACTATTGTGCAACGCGAATCCGTTTGAAAAAAACACTTGGATAAACTTTGTCACGATTACACCACTAATTAAGTCTTGAATCATATTAGATCATCTCCGATATTGTTTGCTTGTTGACGAGGGAAAATTTACAACATCATTTTCTCGGGAAACGCGAAATTTTTTGTCAACAAGGAAACTCGGTTTATCAATTTTTCACAAATATCTTTTGTCGCTGGAGCGGGAAAAAGTTCATAGTTTTTCTTTTTTCGTGAAAAACACGGAAAAAGAAAATTTCGTAAATTTGGGAAACATTCTCCTTTTAGGTCCGCGCCCCGCGTGCATAAAACCGTAGCGTTATATTAGTCATATTTATTTCGAAGCAAACTTTCGTTTCGCTACCGGCGACTCGCGAAAAATTTAAATAAAGCTCTATAGAGCCGAGATGCTACAGCCTTTCTTATCAGTCAATTAATTATTGTCAATTTTTATTGATTTATCGTGAAAGATTCACATTTTACAGTTTCATCTTGTTCTGCGATAGTCGTGGACTTTATCGTCTAATTATCGCTTATCAATTGGTGATTTTTATTACTTTAATTTGAGGTTTAACATGTTCGCGATGGCGTAAAGATTTTAAAAATAACATGTGTCTGGAATTTCAACTTGCGAAGAAAACAACCTTTTTTCCTCTAAAAATATAACAATTCTTTTAATGAAAAAACTCAAGTATCGAGTACGATAACTTTTCTTACGCTTCCTTCTAAGCGCATCATCAATATTATCAATGAAAGTTAAAAGAACGGCCCGCGGACGTGAATATTGTCATCGCGCCCGTCAATGGAGTTTTCCAATAATATCGTACTATATTTTAAGCGTGTTGAATAAAATTAACGCGAGTGTAATGTTGCAATGTCGTAATTGTCGTTTTAGTACTTCGTACTCCGACATTTCGATGGAAAAAATTCAACAAAAAAAATCCGTTGATTCGATATTGATTTATCGCAGATAATAATATGAATGCCGGGTCCGCCGTAAGCATGTATGAGGTTTATTACACGGACACGTGAAATAAGTGAAATAAGTGTGAGGTGTCTATAGGGTTAAAATAATATTATAGAGTCGCGAAAATCTCCTGGGAATATTAATAGTCGCCCCGTCGTAAAAATAGTCGGCCCGAGCAGCTTATTAATCTCCCAAAATGACCACGATTGATTCCGCATAATTATCGATTATTAATTCCGATGATCCAATCGACGCTGTTCGATATTTAGCGACGTTAATTTTGTAACTTTCGATGCTGAAATTGTGTTACTTTTCGATTCTCGGCGAATCCAGTCTTCTCTATCTTCTCTTTTTATAAGTAAATTATACGCGCACGTACGGCATTACTATAAGTCAGCCGAGAAAAATGGTCACTGTCTAACGGCATGTCTGTCGTCTTTTTGAAGGACCACACTTTGCAATCAGCGATAACGCTCCGATAAAATTCTTCCGATTCTTGCGGGGATGACTGACCCAGGTAATTTTAGAATCATACGAAATCCTTCCAAGCCGTTAATCCGATAACGGCGACAAGTGCTAACGCAAAATCGCCGCACTTCTTCTTCGATCGTTCGAGATTCGAGACACGACCTACAAATCCAACTTTTTCGCACATCTTTTCGGTCCTTTGGAACTTGAGAAAGGAGAAATTCAATTTTCGCTTCCGAGTAAAAAAAAAACAACAAAAAACAGCCCGTGACTCACAATTATATTCTTTGCCTGGAAAACAAATTCTTTCTAATCGCAATAAAGTTTGGCTGATTCACCCGCTCGAGAAAGGCGGGCGAAAAAAACCAAATCGGGCGATGCAATCATAACGAATCGAAAATAAAATGGACGATGATAGAGTTGCAGCGAGCAGAAATTTCTCCGTCGATAAATGTACGCAACGTTATCGAATCCTCGCGACTCGGTCTTTCATAATAAGTTTACTTTCACTGCAGATACGGATGTTATCAGGCCGAGCGATAAAAAAAAAAAATGAAAATCTGAGAAGGAAAAAAGGCTACAATAAATACTCGTTGCATAATCAGTTACACTCATTTCATACTCATTACACAATATAAAAAATAAGTAGCGTGGCAAGGGATCGAATTCGTATCGCCGAAAGCGTGTCTATTCTTGGCAATTCTTATAACTCGATGGATACAAAGAATCGTTAGACATTCTTAGGAGTCCGCAGCATGAATAGAAAGCCCATTTTCGTAGCAATTCCAGCATAAATCGGGGTTTGGTATTTCGTGACTATCAGAATTCGCCGCGTTTCAAAAGGAAGAAAAAGTGCGAGAGACTCGGACGAGGTCCGGGATCATTATCTCCGAGTATAAGATTTGACAAATTCATCTTCAAGCGTACTTACGATGGGATTCCTCGCTTCATAGTCACGCGATATTTTTCACGCTTCCGCCAATATCTGCAGCCTTTTATTTTCGTATCTAATGAAAGGCGAACGGTATCTATCTTTCTTCTGATTCACCGATTTACTTCCGACATCGCTACTGATAGGCAATTTTAGGAACTCTGCGATCGTTATCAATGATTTTGGCTCGCTTTTTTCCATTGCGTTAGTTTCGTCACCCTGTCGGATCGCTCGTCACCGTTTTGCCGGCGTCATGGAATATTGCTTTTTTTTACTCGATTACGGGTTGTTTCATCCGAAAAAAGCGACAAAAAATACTGCAAATATTAAATTCAGTAATTTTACAAAATTCAAATAACAATGTCCCACTTATTCTCTCATGAATATCCATAGAAAATAAATGAATTTTTGCAAATTCGAATGATATAATTTTTTCTTCCAGCGGTGGCAAACGAGCAAAATTGTCTCGAAACTATTGGTTCGGTAATTTTCCAATTCGCCAAAGAAATGTTAATTCGAATGACTCCTCTCAATAAATAAACTCGCGTAAATAGATTTTTACTTGCGTCTCCGTCAAATGCACGAAAAAAAGACGCAACTTTTTTCAATTCTTCAATAAATAAGTCTTCAATGGCGAGGAACAAAAACATCCAGATGAAGAATTCTTGAGAAGAAGAAAAAAAAAAACGAGAGAGAGATCGATGGTGCAACTCGGGGGAATCCCCAAAATCGAACTCAAAAGGAACTTTTATTGCCACGCCGAGATTTGGTTAGCGCGCGAGTCTTTTCTTTTCTGCGTTATTCATTTTCTATAGTAGCGATATAGAAGCGTTATCTTTCATCAGAAAAATGCATAGCCAAAAATCGCCGGTTTAACGAGAAACATATGTCAGGTAGGTGAGCCATCGATCGAGTTTTTTTTTCGAGCCGCTGGGTGAAAATGAGTCGCGTCAATCATAGAACATAAAACGATCTCCACACTTGAGGAAAAAAAGGGAGAAAAAAACGTTCGTCTCGGTCTCGTCGCGGCGATGAAAGCAACAAAAACGTAAGGTCAGTTTCCAAGCGGACTCGGAGAGTCTGACGTCTCGGTCATCTAACTTTCATGTATCGCCGTAGCTACTATTAATCGGCGTGACGTCATGCTATTAAAAATAGTCAAAGATGCCTTATTTATAGACCGGTCGTGGTATTGGCTGAAGAAGCGTCTTCCGCTATCGCGTGAAAGTGAGACCTTGGTCCGGCAAAGGTGTGGAAATGCCAAATTTTACATATACCAAGTGAAAAGTAGCAAATTCGACGAGTCGGCGATTCGTGGCCTTCATTTTCTTCCTGGCCCGTCTTGACCTTATTTTCGAAAAAATTTCCATTTCTTTGGAATATCATCGATATAATTAATAACTACATGTTCAAAGTCTAACGTAAGAATAGAAAATTTATCCCGTTCGTTTGAACTTGTTAAATTCTTAAATTTCTGAATTTCTTGGGCGAAAAATGCCATAAGATTAGCATAACTCATGTTGGAGTTTATCGACCCAGGCTTTGGTAATTATGAGATAAGTTGATCAGCGTTCCAGAATAGCCGAGTCCTTCGAACTGCTACTTACAAATGCCTCATTTGTTTTTCGTCTCGAATTTTTGAAATTCTAGCTGAATTAGATAACAATATTATATATTCTCGCTTTTTTCATCCATTTTTCATTAAGTTGTACACCATTTTCGACATATCCTTAATCTCGACGAATTCTGTTGACTCCGATCGCGATAGCTATTCATATTTTATCAATCAACATAGAGTTTGAAGACCCAAAACTCAATTCCTCTTTATCTTGTTTTCGACGGAAATTTTTTGATAATTCGCCTTGCTTTTTTTGTAAGTGATTTTACGAATGCAAAGCGGACTTTGCGCTCAAGTTTTTGCGAATATGAAAATCGAAGTATACGTGTTTTTTTTTTGCCCCTGATGCATGCACTTTATTACGCGTCAACGTAAAAGCTCGCGCGTTTTCTCGCAACGCGCGTGGGACGAAAACCGAGCAGTCTGTTTGTCGAGCTTCCCTCTGAGGATTAAGACTCAAAGCACGAATGCTACAATAGAAAATGCAAAAGCGTGCGTGAACGTAAATCATCGACGTCGATGAAAAGGCTCTTTCATAAAATCCAGATTAATTTTTCTGCATTTAAAGCGCGCGCGCGCGCGATTAAACAAATTAGCCGGATCGAGATGTCCATCGATTGGATCCTTGCCGATCGAACGGTGACTTATGATTTCTTTTCTCCGTGAATTTTGTATTCATGTTAATTCCGTTCACTCATTAATCACGTGAAATCTCGCGCGATTTCTCAACCTTCGGTTCGTCGCGTCGCCGAAATATCCACGAAATTGTACAGTTAATGTTGCATATTAGGACGAGCCTATCACGCTTAAAAATAGTTTCATATCAATTTTCTACTATAGTGCGTAATCGCAACGATACAATATATGACATCATAGGATAAAAGGTACAATTTATAGAGATTACGAAGGCAGCGAAATTTCGATTTTGGCTTTCGAGAAGTCGGAAAGAGTAGCATAATTTAAGATAATTGCTTGAAAACGGATTTCCGAATACTTTTGAAATGTTTCGATTTCTTTCGATTTCGCACCTGTTGACGAGCAACTTTACACGCTTTTACGCACCGATCGTTGCAATTATTCAGACTACGCCACGGCAAACCGATGATTTCGGAGAAACGAGAAAAAATTACCACAAAAAAGGATCAAACTTTTTGGATGTTTACAACGAAATAGTGACTGCGGGTCTTTTTTCGCAATCCGATTGCGAGCGGAAAAAATTTCTACGTATTAGATTGCACGTTTTTGCAGTCGTTACGCGATCGTTAATTATTATGGAATTTTTTTTAATCTTCCGCAGTTCTCCATCTATCCAAATGACAATGAATATTGATTGGTTTCGTATAATAATGAGACATTCTTCGCGCAAGTATTAGCATTGCGCAGTCCGTTTCCTCGAAACAACGTTTCACGTGGTTCTAATATTATAATGATTTATTTTAACTTTACATAACTGGTTTTACAATGCATCTAAAAGCTCATGAACTCGATGGAGCTTTCCAACTTTCACGATAATGAAAAATACTGGCCTGCAAAAGTAAGAAATCGATTTTGGTAGAAAATTATTATTTCCAATTGACAGAGGGGAAAATTTTTCCTTTCCATAATGGCGCTTATAAGCGCACATACGAACGGGGATTATTTGCCGTTTTGAAAATCAGATGCGAGATCCGGCGAATAAAAAAACTGTGTCAAAACTTTCTCAACGTTAAAATCACGTGACTTTTGAGCGAATATACCGCTCGAATCAACAGACGCCCTTATAAATGTTCTCAACGTCGTTAAAAATTAACGCAATAAATGTAATATTGCGAAATAGGGGGGTTTTGTACTTGGATAAATTGACTTTGCTATGGCATATGAATTTCTTACGGGTAAAGCACGGATTATTATCAATGAAACGGATGGTATATTGAAAGATGGATGGTAGAAAGAAAGTCCTTAAGAATTGAGGTAGACGATCTGCATCGGTGGTAGGGTGTGCAAAAGGATATTTAGCAGGGTACGAATGCACTCGTCGGGTCAGTTGCAAGAAGATCGTGATACTGTAAAACTCGCATTTCACTCTCTCTTTTCCCGGTACACGAAGAGGTAAGACGTGTGTTCCATAAGTGTAAGTGCCATTTGCGCGTGAATGTGGCCGAAGAAAGTGCTTCCGGGTCGACGCGGATCGTTAAGAACGCGGTGCAACCGATCCTTGCATAATTATATACACGGATTGAGAAAAAAACACGAGCTCTTCCTCGAGTTTCTTCCAAATCCCATAACTCCGGATTCGACGCGAACGACGACGCGCTCGCCTTGCACTTGGCTGCATTCTTTTTCTTTGCTCCCGATGCGAGACGTGTTTATGCCACCGCGGAGAAAGTCTTCTCCGCGCTCTTTCTTCTTTTTACATCATCGCCTTTCATCGTTCGCTTCCTCCGATAAAACAATGACGCCGGAATACTTTTTCCCACGAGAAACGCGACTTGGCATCAATCGAACTGCACATTTAATTCGAACATTGGATTTATTTGAATTTTGGCTTTTCGCTTTTCGATCGCTATTTTAAACAGGCGTTACTGCAATTACATTCAAACGTTGTTCAATCTTCAATCCTATACGAATTGTTTGCACTATCGTGTAAAACTCGCCATCTGTCGGATTAAAGGACAAAGTTGAACAAGGTGGTAGGTAGAGCTTGAATTTTATTGATATTACGGACGAAACGCGGAAGAAAACAGTAACGCGCGTTCCGGCGCAATCATTGTCGGCGGAAAAATCGTATTTCACAAAGACGTATTCCCCGACACTCTTTCCCTGCCATCTCTTCGAGCGTACAAGTCGAGTTATAAGCGAGCCCTGTAGCAGAGCAGATGTTCGGTTCGATCGAAAAAAGTAGATATCAACGTTCCACCCCCGGAGCAGCCGAATGTAACGTCGGATGTCGGCCAGTCGGACGCAACGTGACGCGATGCGGGCAGCAGCGCTCGTGAAATAATCGCTCGATGAATTCCGGCCGCGAGGTATGGTTGGCGAATTAACGCGCGTAAAAAAGGAAAGGAAATGAAGGAAAACGGCCGCTCCAGGTGCGCGCGTTCGTTGCTTCGCGAAAGTGCGAGTTAAATTTTTTCGTAAAAATTCGATCGAATTGAAGCGCGAGATGTTGCGCTGAAAAAGACAAGAAAACTGCAGATTGGTTGTTCAGGATTTCAAAGACGCGCACCCATGGATAATTCAAGTTAAACCAAAGTCATCGTTCATTGATTGAAAAAGGGCAATCGATATTATGTGCTATGTAATAATTCGAGGCAATAGTTTGTAGAGTGTTTCGCCTATTTTTATGTATATCAAAATGGAAAGTAGTGAATAATGTGTTGACCCATTTCTCGCGCAGAGGCGTTACATCAATTTTCATCAGGCCATAAATTTGACATTGACACGCGCTTCGTCGCTGAAAATGTCATTCGTTCAATTCTTACAAGGTTATAACGTGCATTTATAATTTTTTATCCAACATCACGCGACGTTTTTTTTTTTCTTCTTCTTCTTCTTTTACTACAAACGTTTGATCGAGCAACGATTCCATGTATAGAATGCGACTTAAAAAATCAATGAAAAATTATTCAACGAAGCCGTACGGATTTTATGAATGAAACCTTAAGGATACGGCGCAATGCGAACTCTTTGAATATGAACTTTGTAATCGACATTGAAGAAAGATTTCCAGGAAAAGTGTAAAATGAAGAAAGTTGAGAATAAGCCAAACGAAATTGCAGATATTCGGAAGATCGTAGTAGGCTGAGCCTTCGTCAGTATGAGCACGAGAAATGCGCAAACGAATCCGGGGCACGAGCCGAGCCCGGTCGGGAGTTCCATCGAGGCTTTCTTCGCAGAGTCCGTGATCTTGGTCACGGGAGCTACGGGTTTCGTGGGGAAGGCGCTCCTGGAGAAGCTCTTGAGATCGTGCCCGCGACTCTCCGCCATCATCGTGCTGATTCGGCCGAAAAAAGGCCAGACCGTCGAGCAAAGATTCAACCAACTGATGAGTAACCCCGTAAGTTGATTAATTATTCGTCCTTTTTTGGGGGGAGAAAAGCAATTCTTCGAATTCTTCGAGGAATTCTTTGCCGCAGGTGTTCGACAGGCTTCGATGGGAATCGCAGGGTGTTTTGAACAAAGTTTACCCGGTGAAAGGGGACGTGAGCATGCCCGAGTTGGGTTTAAACGCGGAGGACCGAGAAATGCTGACTCAGCGGGTCAACATCGTGTTCCACAGCGCGGCCACCGTACGTTTCGACGAGCCCTTAAAAGTCGCCGTCAACTTGAACACCATCGGCACTGACCGGATGCTCGATCTGTGCCGAGACATGACTAATCTCGTTAGCGTTATACACGTTAGCACCGCGTACAGCAACGCCGATCGATACGAGATCAAGGAAAAGGTTTACAGGTAATAATAATTCCTTGACGGGGCGTTTCCTCGTCGCGAGGAAATTTGACTTTTTTTCGTTTTCAACTCGATCAAGGACTCGTGCATTTCAGCACGAAAGTCAAGCCTCAGACCGTGATGGACATGTCGGAAAATTTGGACGACGAGACGATGAGCATCCTGGAGAAAAAGTTGATCGGCAAGCACCCGAACACGTACACCATGACGAAGGGCCTGGCGGAGCAAATTATTCAGTTAAAGGGCGAGGGTTTGCCAATCGCAATCGTGCGACCCAGCATCGTTTGCGCCGCGTACGCGGAACCCTTCCCAGGGTGGGTCGATAACGTTTGTGGAATCACTGGTATTTGCAATCGTTTATATCGATTATTTTTATGGAAAAAGAAAAATATATTTAAAAAAAATGCTTTATTACATATCCTTCGACTCCTTTTTACCGAGCGAATTTTCGTATCACGTATTATTTTGTATTTTCACAAATTCGGAAAAAAGGAGTTAATATAAAGAGGACATCTTTGAGAAATATCGAAAGTGAGGAAAATGTCTTGGGGCGAATTACAGGGATAATGATGGAGATCGGCCGGGGAACGATACGAAGTATCGTGTGCAACGACAAATTGATCGTCGACGTCGTGCCCATCGACTACGTCGTCAACACCATGATCTGCGTCGCGTGGTATAACGCGACGAGAAGAGCGAATTCGATCCGCGTTTATAACTGCACCAGCCGCTCCTTCAACTCCATCACGTAAATTTTTTATTTTTCATAAAACCTCGAACAAAAAAAAGGGGCAAATTTGGTAAGCCGTTTTTCATTCCAGATGGGCGTGCTTCGGCAAACTCGTGAGAAAGCACGCCATAGAATCCCCGTCCAAGTACGTCATGTGGTATCCCGGCTTCACCTTCAGGACGAACAAGATGATCCACAAGCTCGTCGTCGCGACCTTGCACTTTTTGCCAGCTTTTTTCGTCGATCTCGTGTTGAGATTCAAAGGTGGCAAACCGATGTGAGTAATTGCACGAGAAACGGAATTAATACTCGAACGGGGAAACTGACTCGCGCGCACGTTTATTCTATAATAAAAATAGGATGCTGAAAATCACGAAACGATTCGAACGCGCTGCAAACACCGGGGAATTTTTTGCCGTCAACGAGTGGCAATTTCACACGGAAAACATGACGGAGTTGATGAGGCACGTGGAAGCGACGACGGATGGGAAATCCTTCAATGTCGACATCGCGAGCATGGACTGGGACACTTATTTGCATCAATACATGTGGGGCATCAGGAAATACATCCTGAAAGACAGCCCGGATTCCCTGGGTAGCGCCAGAACTCGATTGTTTAAGTCAGCATTTTTTTACTCCCCAACAACGTTTCATTCAAAACTACGCCATTCTCCATTTTCTCAAATAAATCGATTCTTTTGCAGGTTGTACTGGATGCACAAACTGACCCAAATCATTGGTATTTTCGTGCTCGTCAGAATGATCACCCTGACGAGTCGGTGATACTTACCGAAGCTGCGAGCTTATTTCCCAGTAAAACATTAAGGACATGCTTTTTCATTTTCCGACTTTTCGCTCGTCTCTATACAATATTATAATTATAGGTGTCTACATTTTCAGGGGGCCGTGAAAATTGCGAAAATCGACTAGTTTTTTTTAACTTTTCTTACGAGAGGCCCGTAGAAAAATCAACAAACGATGTTGCCTTGCCTTGTAATTCGTGCGGATGAAAAGGAAGCTATAACGTTTTTATCAACGAAGCATGGAAAATGGTGCTATTTATATTCGAGCAATCATATCCCAAGAGATGTGTGCATCGTTATTACGCGATGTTACAATTATTATTATTGACGTTACGCCGGTGCCGAGTGCAATTGTTAAGGCAGATTTGGATTCGTTCCATTGAAAGACAAATTTGCAGCATTTAAAGATTTTCAAACTTTAAAACGACATTTTTACCCGTGAATTCGGAAATTTGCAGAAATGTTGAGCTTTTACTCCTCACGATTTATTCCTTGCGTAGACTGAATTAAAAAGAAACGTTCGAGATAGGAGAAGTAACGTGAGGTTGAATGCTCCTTGTACTTATTTTTATGAAAAAAATATTAATAAAAATTTTAATTAATTCAACTTGTCTATATTTATCTTGATTTTTATTCGGATCTACAATCTCGATAGACACGAAGGTATACATATATATATATATATTCTTTAGAAATATTCTTCTAAACAAAATCTATTGCTTCTTGTAACATAAATAAACTGCAGTACAAACATAATATATGATGTGCAATTTGATCATCGCATTCTTTTTTGCGACGAATTAATAACGATCCGCTATCCAATCATGCGAAGGAAGCGATTTTCACAGCGATTATTGATTTATTATATGAAAAACGATATGAAAATAAAAATAATCAAGTTGACTGTTATCACGTATTATTCTCGAATTATTATTACTTTTTTGAAGAAACGGTGAAATTTCATGGAAATAAGCAGTGTTGAGTCTATTTTTGAATTTCATTTGCAAAAAATGCCAAAAATTCGGAAAAACACAAGTTGATATTATCCAAACGATACCGAAAATTTCGAATAACTGGTCGTATTATTATCATTATCCCTGTTTTCCCATTCTCTCCGCTACATATTTTTCTCTTTTATATAATAATTGTATTTATTATTTTTTTCATTCATTCAACAATTATTTATAATAAAGGAAACGATTATTTTATGAAAAACTACTTTCTTACACATTTATTTTTACTGCAACCTCATTCGAATAATGCAAACGCGAAAGCGCGCTTTGCTTTTCTTCAATTCTTTCCTCGAATGAAAACCCACAACGCAGTTGATTGGACAATTTTGATTACAATCTTCAAATGTTCAAGATAATAGGTATAATTCCGATGCATCCGCAACCATGTTCACGTGATTCATCCCAAATTGCTATCTGTGCGTATGTGTACGTGTGTGTACGCGCACGTTCGACATGGCGCGCGTCATAACAAGCGATGTTTATCGCTGCGAGAACCTTATCTAACATAATGAGCACCTGGAAATTGATTCAAAGAAGATGCTATGACCTGCTCTCCAATAAATACTCGCTCCTTATTATCGTTATCGCGTTTACGTGCCTACTCATCGGCATCATACATTTCGGAGAGGTTAGAATGATTTCCTATTCTTATTTTTCTTCTCATCGTGTCAACAAAAACAAAAACAAAAATCAAATGCGATGAGAGTAAATGTTTTTTTCGAAGAAATCGTTTTCAAAACATGTTTAGGTTTGGATAGCATGGAGCATTCAGAAGTACGAAGCCGTCTTCCATTCCTTTAACGACAACATTCTCGGGATATCGCTGCAGAAGCGCCTCTGTCAGCATGTACCGATCGATGTGGTATAATTATTGTATAATTCCTTAATTTCCCTGGCCGAGAATAATTACTTTTTTTCTTATTTAGGTTTACACGTGGGTGAATGGATCCGATCCTCTTTTCCTAAAAACACTCCAGCAATATGTATCCACCCAGGACATTAACGCGGTGGCCTCCCGATTCAGCGACAAGGACGAGCTTCGTTACTCGCTGAGGTCACTTGAAATGCAC
>JABFQM010003101.1:0-12768 GCA_022816865.1 Zelostemma sp. ZL-2020
GATAGGGATGTGTAAAATCGTTTCACGCAATACATAAAAAATAACGAACATTTCAATTTATATATTTTGGCAGAAAATTGATTTCTTCCACTGTACAATTCGTTCCACTGTATAAGCCTCTCCCCTATATGTCGCATCTTTATGCATGTTTCATGAATTTGTCGAGTAATTGCTATATTTCAATAAACTGTTCTACAAGAATTCTTGGAATGTTACATTTTTCGATAACAATATCTCGATATGTTTATTTGGAGTTTTTTTCCGAATCGGAAAAAATCCGCATTGGACTGAGATTTTTTTATGAAAGTAAAAGCGAAAAATGAGATTTTTGGACTCTCTTTTGAAGTGTTTTTTTGTATTTGTATAATAATATAATTTTGGGACCTTTTGACTCGAAAGAAAAAAAAGTTCCCACTTTACCAGCCTTTCCCCTATTGCTTTCGTCTACTGTTCTTTTTTTTAATTTCAATTAAATAATTAGGTTCAGTGTAGTCGGGGAGGCTTCGCCCCCTGCACCCCCAGCTGACTTCACACTCGTGAAATCGTGGCCTATCTCCCCTCATAACGCAATATACTATATACTACCTCCGTATGGAAGGAATATGCTTTTTCGTGAGAACCCGAGGCGAAATTTCGGAGTGAAAAAATGAAACTATTACAGGCGGTTTTGAGTAGTTCAATAAGATTCAATGTTGAAATTAAATGGAAAAAATCTGCTTATTTTCGTCTCAAAAGTCCCGTAAATGCCGTTTTCAGCAGTTTGAGACGGAATTGAGCATGCTCAATTCCGTCGAAACTGTTTTTTTGCTCAAAAGTCTCAATTTCTCCGTCCTGCTCAGTTTTGTCTCAAAAGTCTTTATTTTTCTGACCTGCTCAGATTCGTCTCAAAAGTCTCAAATATTCCCTTCCCCGGTTAGTTTGTAAAAGAATCAATCGCTTTTATTCACTTCTCCTTCTTAATGTCATATAGTATGTCTGCTTTTTTTACCTAGGCTGTATATTTCGTTGCTTACGATTTTTTCATTTGTTTTCTTGTTATTTAAATTTGTTTTGAGTACCCCACCGCGAATCATTGTCCAGCGAAGTTATCCTCATTAACGAGCATGCGGGAGATTTGGCTCTTTTTTTCTTTGATAGGGTAAACGTTTTTTGTGGCGAACGCTATTTTCCTCACCTTCCCAAATTTCCATTTGGAATGTTTTTTTGGGGAGTGTACTGTTACGCGGAAAATTTGAAAATATATTTTACGCATAAATCGAAATACCGATTCGACGAACGATCGTAGCAGTTGCTGCACTACGAAATAGCAGATGTAAAAAAACTTTGAGCGAGTTTGAACTTTAAAATCGCGTCGACCGGGCTATGTAGTCTTCTGGACTATGTGCGAGTTTTCATGCAAAAGTTGTGCATAGGAAACTAAATAATGCTCTATAGCTGATTATTTTTACCATAATTTAGGGAAAGACTGCCGACGTATACATGCGCGTATAGGAAACTTTATCGATCTCAACGCATTATTTGCCTTGAGTAATGGTCATTTTGTGATTTCAGTGTCAATTCTTCCCGTGGATTACAGTAAAATTTCTCAATCGAATTTTTTACCATAATAATAGAAATTGTCCTCCCCGTCATCTGGCAGAAAAAAGAAATGAATGGAAATAAGATTTAATTAGTTCAGGAAAACAGCTCATTGTCAGTATTCGTCCTGCGTCTGCCGTGAATTATGGTACTCTTTGATTTAGATTCCTCTCCGTGTACCGATTGAATCGCTTCTTTCTATGTGTTTGCACTTGCGTATGGACGAAAAAATATTCATTTGCATTCAAGTAAATACTAAAGAAATTGAATCGTTTCATTATTATGTATCAATTGATAAATAGTAGGTTCATGTACATGTGCTCTACACTAATTCAGTGATATTCGGAAACTTGTTTTCGGATTTTACAATAAATATTTAGTGAAAAATTCGAAATGTTGCCCCTGTCCTCAATTGCGCCACAATGTTCTGTAATTTCTAAACAAGTTGCTGTGATATTGCAGGTGTTTATTTTCCGTGCATCAATTATAACTATTTTTTAATGAATAATTTTTATAAATAAAGTCTTCCAGCACAAAACATATTGTTCAATCATTGATGAAACTTTTGAAAAATAAAGTTCGATTAAACATATGTATTGGTCATTTTCTCAATATGAACAATTTGTGCGTGAGAAGGTGGAGCACAAAATGAGACGATTGAATAATCGTTGTCTATCCCGACGTGAAATTTCAAAGTGAAAAAATGAGACTATTTAAGACGATTTTGAGCAGTTGAACGAGACGATTCCTCAAGTTTAAATGGGTGAGAAGAGTGAGATTAAAATGAGCATATTTGATCACGTTGAGCAGAAAATGAGACTGAAAAATGAAAGTCATTTTACCGCAGTTTCAGTAGGTGAAAAGAGTGAGACGAAAATAAGCAGAATTTGAAATCATTGAGCCTGAAAAACTCATGACTTGCCAGATAGAACAATAGAAATGAGAAGGTTGAGACGATTTTGAGCATTTTAGATTCTGCCTCGGAAAACGCTAGGATACATATCAAACAAAGTGCAGAGCATATGGGAAGTGAATTCCATACAGTTTTTGCAGAAAAGTGTTTCTTTGGTACGGTTGCAAGTTTTGGAATGTAAGCTTCTGGCTTGCGAGATTCAATAACTGTTAATGCAATCGACCCGTATTGTTTGAAACAACATATTTTAGAAATGTATTCCATGAAGATACTGTAATATAATGGAGATAATGCCTGAAGTAGTATCTAGATATTTGTGGAAATTATGGAACTTACCTCAATAAGATTGACATAAAGCAGAACTACAACGTAGAAACAGAAGACGATTATAGCCACCATGATTTCTAGTTTATCAGTGAGTGTTATTTAAACTGGAGAACTTAGAAGCTTTAACTTAATCGAACCGCCGTGGAAAATGATTGCTGTAGAGGGATTTCGGAATTCTTTATATGCACCTCTGGAAGATGATTATTTATTTTTTTACATATCATGCGTCCGGCCGTTCTTAACGGATGTTCGTACAACAATTTTCGCCACGAAGAATAATTTTTCAGAATTATGCAACATTGAAATATTACAGTTATGTCAATTCAAGTAATTAAGCAATTAAATGTGTACACCTTTTGAGAATTACCTATGTAATTACTTATTGTGATGTGCACAGATTAATCTGCTGCACATCACGCGTGCGGTTTCTTAGCCGATACTTATACATCAGCTTCCTGTCACGAAGTATTTTCCCGAATTATGCAATTCATAAAAACAATGGAATAAAGGCGAGTCGAGTTATTGTAAAACCTCTAGAAATTTATTTTCGTGTTTTTCCCATATCACGCATCTGATCATTCAGTCCGTGGTAAAATATCGTCAAAAAATATTGACGATGTTCAGGAATTGATGATCATCAATTTTTGTCCCATCGTCAATGTCCCAGTAATGAACTACCTGAGCAAAATTTGAAATTCAAACGCTGATTTCCAAGTGACAAATAACTTTTTAGATTCTATTCTTTTCGTAAACAATGTAGAATTCTCTTCAGAACAAGTTGCATTTCTTGTTTTTGTACAGTTGCAATTAGTTTTTTAATCACCTGCAATGAAGTAGTCGGAAGCACGAATGTCCCAGGTATGAACATGGCTAGGAGAAACGTGATTACGATTAAAATTAAAAATTATTTCCAATTACGAGTGTTGTCTGAAACGACAGCTTTTTATTTTGTAAAAAAAGTTAATAATAATCACGTTCTTTATATTTTTTCACTGCCCGGACCATTACTGGGACATGTTCCATTACTCGGACATCTGCCTTATTTGCTTTATAATTCTCTAGTATATTTTTTTATATTAACATACATTATTCATGTTGATTATTCATAATATTTTAGTTATTTCAATTTTTGATTATGTTAAGTTTGGTCGGACATGAAATAATATGTATAATGTTATATCTATGTTAAAATTAACATTATAATATATCGATCTACTCAATATATAACCAAGAACAGGTTAATGTTTACAGCACTACAAAATTATGCAACATTGAATAATTATGCAACACTGAAATGTCGAGTCGCGTTATTGTGCGATTCCATGTTTACACATTTCGATAATCACCTATGTAATTTGAAAAATATCACGCGTCCGGTTTCTTAGCGAATAATTATGCAGCAGCTACCGGTCATGGAGTATTTTTCCGGATTATGCAACATGAAAATAATAGAATAAAGGCGAGTCGAGTTATGTAAAAATTAATGTATACACCTCTCAAGTTCATATTTGTGTTCTTCCCATATCATAAAATAAAATAGTAATCTCTTGCAATAACTCTATTGTATCCTGTAGTAATCTGTAGAAGTCTGTAGTGGTTTCGAATTTTTTTATACCAGGGTATGCATTGGAAAATAAAGAAACTAAAATGAATATGTGTATTTATGTGCTTTTTATTCATATTATCCCTCCCAGGACAAAGTTTATTATATTTCTTATTGAAGCTCTTCATGAACCTATATACATTTATCTCAATTAACATAAACATTCAAATAATCAAAAATTGTCATTAATAAATATTTTGAACGCAACAATGTTTTTATTTTACGTTGACAATGCGAATTTGTAGAGATGAAAGTAATTTTTAATGTTGTGACGACAAACTTGCACTGTTATCGTAACAACAAATGTTCACATTTATCTAAACAGTGCTCAATATTGTTATGTTTGCAGGAAAATTCTAGTTTGCGTTACGGGGCTGGTATAACTTGTGAACGGCTGCTATTTTTCCGATGCTGGTTCTACATCATCTCCCTGCAGAGTTTGAGGTTGCGCTAGCATTTCGTCGCCTACATTGAATTCGACGCTACTTTCAACACTTCCTTTTTTTCCCGTGCAAATACACTTATGTCAGGAAAAACTTCACGTCAAAACACGCGTTCGGGCTAAAGCCGCTAAATTAAAGTTTCGCCTTTCGAATAAAATGAATATTGTAAATTTACATAGAAAATTGTATTGGGTAAATTTACATTGTAAATTCAAATTCATAGATTTACATCGTGAATTCAAATTTATGAATTTACACTGTAAATCCAGGTTTTTTTAAAATTTCATAAATTTTTCAAATTTTTATTTATTTATTCATGTTTATCTATACGAAATGTGAAAAACGATGAAAAGAGAGGAAGAAATTGGAGATTGACGCGCCCTTAATTGTTACAATCGAAAAACGAGTCCAAATATGATAAAAGTTGGGTCATGGAAAATACGTCGAAAACATGATGTCACTTGTTTTCGAGAATCGAGGAGGAAGGAGTGTGTTTTCGAAAGCCCGGCCTATGACCTTTCGTGTTTGCTTTTTGTCATTTCGCTTGTGTCTTTTTCCTATTTAGTTCTTCTCGGCTGAGCCTTATTTCGGGTCGTTACGCCGGTATCCTTGCCAGCCGCGTTCTTCGCGTTTGTTAATTGCAAAACCATTGCTCTGGGGTTATTCAGTTGTTCAAAATGGATTAATCAATTCTCGATTTTGTGTCGCGTTTTCATTCTTGTCCTTCTCATCGACATCGTGAGTGGAGCGTACAACAACGTAGAACCCACATACCTTCAGAGACTGATTTGCAAACGGAAATTTTACATCTCTCATCCCGTTCGTTACAGATCATAAATGAGACCACGATTTAAAGAAATATACACCAGAAGGTGCACATTTTCCTAGTTTCTTTTCCTAGTGTCTTCTCAATCGGCGAACCTGAACAAGAAGTGAAAAACACAAAAGCGGCAGCTATAGCTTGACACGAAAACAATTGATGCATTCGACTCAAGCGGCGAGCTCAAAAAGAGGCTCGTCACGCTTTATTTCAGGAACTTGGCACCACCGGGTAAACAAGAACCGTTAGTTTAAATGTTTTATCGGGTCCGAGCACGATTTCTGCATGAAATAATCAAACGTACAGTTTTCAATACGGATGATTGCGTGGCAAAAACTTTGAACTTTCAGTTGTAAAAAGCGTTCGGATAAACAATTTGGTTTTCTATTCGGGAAAACAACTGAATTTCCAAATAGAGATCTACACTGAGTGAATAACTACTACAGGAATGATAAGATATATAATTATATTTTGCAACTGTAGAACTGGATAATATATTCCATCTCTCGATTTATTTGAAAGAATGTATGATCTCACCCGTAGTTGACTTGAATACAAAAAAAGATTTACTGAAAAGAATCTTCGAGTCTGCGTTTGATGCAATCGCGATGAGTATTAGCAACAGTTCATTTTCTGATGTCGCATCGTTGAGTTCCTATGTCGTGTAGGGGTTCCACAAGTTGATCCATCAAATTCACTATACTATCTTGAACTGTCGCGTAAAGAGTCTCAACTTTTTTGTAAGTTTTGTCAATGCATTCGCCAACGGCGTTGTTGGTAGAATCCATTGAATAGGATACGTTTTCCAATGAATCTGTTTTGGATTCCGAACCGTTTTGATGATGCATAAGCTATAGAAACGCATGAAAGAACGATCAAAATGGCGAATAGTTAAATATTTTTTTTTCATATTACACACTTCGATAATCATCGGCTTTGCATTCTGTTTCGATGCATTGATTTGACGTTTCCTAACTTCGAGTTTCGCAAGTTCTACGGCGATTGTTGCATACAAATAGTCGGACTGCTTGTCGACAAATTCGATATCTTTTTCAATCCATGTTGCCAACACTGAAGTTTTTTTTCTTGGGTAACTTATAGCCTATAACATTTGAATTTCTACGAGATTACATCAATCGCGATCATAGACAGTGTTTTTTTCAACTTACGGCCATAGCGCCAAAAAAGGAACAAAGAATCAGAATTTTCGCAGCCATTGCGAGCTTAAGGTTTCAACGAATACTGAGTTTCGAGCTGGGATCACGGTCTTTATATGATTTTTTTATCAGTTGGTCTCTGAAACGCGGAAGTCTTATTCATTTAGTCGGTAGTAGATAAGCTAGGGGGGTGCTGCCCCCTATTCCTCCTACCTTTGGGTCACAGCCCCTTTCGTGACGTGCAGCGCCTCATGGCCGGAGAAAAGGTCGGTAAGGTAAAACTTTACCGGTAAATTGTGACGTGCAGCGCCGCAATGGTGGGAGAAAAGGTTGGTGAAGTAGAACATGACAGGTAAATACTTCTATGGGTGAGCGTTGTCAGCAATGTAGAATTTTGATTCATCCGTAGAAAAGTTTGAATACTTCAATGCGCGGGAAAATTTCACAATGCATTGACAGAACTTACAAAGTAGTTGAAACTGATGACGCGACACGTCGAGATAATATAGCCAATATGACGGATCAACTCAAGAAATGCCGATACGCCATATAGGAACTAAACGATGTCGGCATGAAACTGAACCAGGAATGGCCACCAAAGAGTGTCAAGAACAGGTGAAATAATCGGATTTCGTTCTCCCCAGTTTTTACTTTTCTACAACGTAACCTTTTCGTAATAGGTTGAAAATATGAGAGATCGCGTAACGGATCTTGTGGTATCTACCACGGAGTTGGCATTTGGATCAATCCCAGTTGAAGGCCCTCACAACTTGGTAGACTCATACTACAGTGAATGCCTCACCAACAACTCAGTTTACCAAATGATAGAACGTGTTGAAGATCTTTCCAAGGATCCAGAAAAACTTGTTGGATCTTCAGCTTCTAAAGTTGATTTAGACAGAGACCAGCTATTGGTTCTGTTGGGTCACTATGTAAAAGGATTCATTCTCGAAGTCTTGTCTGTGGCTTGGAATCGATGAATTTGATTCATCTGCGACTTGAGTGGTTTGCACACATCGCACTCACACATGTAAATAGATCATGAACTGTAATGTATATCCTGAGCTGAATGTCCTGTATGAATATCCTGGCGGAGGAGAATGCAATAAGGAAAAAATGCGGAGAGCAGTATTGAAAAATCTTACAGCGGAGACGTAGTTATGTGCTGATATAAATCAAAAGTTTTATACCTTTGAGAATTGTTACGACCCCCGTCTCGCCTACCCATGAATCTTTCAGTTTTTACTGCGTTCAGCCCATCCAAAAATTTGAAGCATGCTTATCGATTGATGAAAAACGATTAAATAATACTTTGCCGAGGTAACATCGTCTCGTTTTTATCTTAGTCGAAAAAAATGATAGCGATGACGCAGTTAAACTTGATTGAAACATAAGTCTAGACAAATGCAAGTATTGGTTTGAAAGAGACTCGCAGAATTGTTTTTGATATTTTTGGGTCGACATATTTTTAAGCAAAGGCGTCAGTTTAGAATCTTTAAAAATGTTGAGCAACCCAAATTTTGATCCATTCGCCGAATTTTTTGGTACAACGCGTTGTGAACTTCGTTGTATAAAACTAGTTGGGTGTAGTTCATTTCACTTTTTTTTTGAAATCTTCTTATATATTTATCAGAAATAAAAAGTCGTATACACGAAAATTTTCATTACATTTTAAATGCAGTTAAGCTGGATGAATAGAATGAGTTGTCGACTCCGTCGAAGTTTATGTTGTTCCAGTGAAAACCAGGCATTATTCATCTAGAATAATTATTTTATATTATTCAAGATAATATATTTCGTACTAAACAAATAATAAATATAAATGCGTACTCTAAGTGAAAACTTTCTAGAGTAGATAACGCATAAATTGAATTTCCCAATTCAAACTTTTAATTCTGTAAAATTAAGTGAAACTCGATTGAAAATTCGTACAAAAAAAGACAGTTTCACAAAATCTTCCGGAGTAAAAAATCAAACATTTTTGAAAGAATAATATTTAAAATTTTTTATTATTCGTTTTTGAATTTTATATTGTCGTTCAACTCTTCAAATTGAACGCGTTACGATCGTCGAACCCATATTTTTTTCAACCTTATTCTTTTATGATGCTGAAATACCTATTCTAATCGTATTATAATTATTTTGATTGCGTAACGGATTATATTTGAGCCGCATTTGAAGTAATCAACTGATAATTATTAACTTTATATTAATGTTTCTACGCGTTTTCGTTACGTTGCTTCTTTAATGGCACGGACGTAAGAGCGGCATAAGAGTGACGTACCGTATGTCAATCTGAATCCGCCAGCGGCCGCCGCAACACATCTATTGCGTATGCACTCCAGTCCTGGACAACATCTTAGGCTTGGGATAGGTCCGGGACACTGAAAAGGAACAGAGCGAGTACTTTTGAAGTCTTTCAATAATGGCATTATCGATGCCGCCTATGATTGAATTGAAACGGAATGAGCAGTAAGTATACACTTAATACACTAACGAGAACTTTTTATACAATTACGATTACTTACGAGGGAATCTGTACTCAAACACAATTCTTTGACAGTTTCGGCAATGACGATAGTCACAGCCGTAGCGATGATGAAAATCAAAAGTATCGTCTTCATTTTCGATTCGAGTTAACCTGAAAGATAGCAAGCTTTTTCAAACGTCTCGTAGAAACACGAAGAAAAAACTTAATTCAACTCAACTTTTACTCAAAGGGAGAATTTTGTAAACTCGAAAAAATGTTATCGTTGCCCGGGCAGATCATTCAGTCAAATTAATTTTGTTAAATTGATTTCGTCGAACTCGTTTCGTTAACTGAGTTCAAAATTGGACTTTCCTGATATTTACATTACTTCAGTCTCTCTTATAATAGTCGAATTCCGAAAAATGTAATAGAATCTTAACAGCATTTTTCAAATAAATAACTTGCGACCATGACCAATGTAATGCAAACACTTGGTCATACTATAAACTGTTACTACACGGAGAGAAAAAAGTGGCGAGAAATTGTTAAAAACTCGAACTAATTTCGGAAAAGAATTGCGGAATGAACCTACCACTGGGTTCAGGTGTGATGAGCTAACTCGTTACTCGCGCTCTTAACTGGAATTCCTGACACAACTGACCGGGTACTCGATAGTACAGTCTTTATACTGATTGTTCCGTCGCTTATCAATATAAAGATAAGTGTCAGTTCGTTTCCCCCCGTTTTCTAGTTTTTTTTCAGAAACGTACAAAATTGTCTTTTGGTTTCTTTTTTTCTTGGTTTTCGGTTTTTTAACGTATCGCGGCTTATCGCGTGCATTCCCGTTGCTGCTCACGTAAAGAAACTTTACCCCAACGAATTTACGGTGGCGAAAAAACGAGAAAACTGAGGATTCGTCACTTTTTATTGAACAAGACCGAAAAACGAGAGCCAACGAAAGAGGAGCTTTTTTGATACGCTCCTCCTCCCTTTGAAAGACTTTGTGAGGTCAATCTTTCATTCCTAAAATTGATACAAAAGTAGGCCGTGCGCTTGAAAGGCACGAAGATAAAACGATAAATTACCTTATTTGGAGTTAAGATATCACGTCTCATAAGTAGACTTCTAGTAATCTAAAATATTGTTTTAAAATGTAGAACTGATTGTTTCATCATGTTTCAATGTTATGTTATCTATTTATAAGTAATTCTCATATAAAAATCGAGATACGACGCATCGTCAAGACAAAACTAAGATTTTTCGAGAATAACGGCATATTAAAACGCGACGAAAAACGAATTGATCGTCAAATCACAGCGATTGATAAGAAGAAGTTGGTTTCAAAAATTAATGGAATATTGAGGCAAAATAAAGAAAAATAATTCGCAGTACTTGATAAGAAAATTTGTTTTCCAGAATTAATAGAATACGTTAAGAAAAATTGTTCTCCAAAATCAAAACAATATTTACGCACGATAAGAACGAATCATAATCATTGATAAGAAAATTTATTTTTCAAGATTAATAGGTAGGTACACTTGAGAGAAATTATTTTAGAAATCAACAGAATATTAATGTACGACGAAAATAAATCACAGCGAGTAATACTCTGGTACAAATTTGAAGAGGGAAGTCTTTACGCCAAACTTGGTCCGGACTACGCCAAACTAGTAGTCCAAGTCTACGCTACTGAGTGCCGAAGTTACGCGAACGGTTATCCGAAACTACGCCAAAACGGTCCACGAGTACGCCAAAACACTGAGCCACGAGTACGCCATTTGACCGATTGGCGTAAAGATGGTCAAGCGGACACATCTACGCCGTTTATGGCCAAATTTACGCCAATAGTCCGCACGGCTACGCGAAACGGTGCTGCTTTTACGCGATTTCGCAACCTTTTCGCGTAGTCGTGGCAGCGATTAGCGTTGTTCTGGATAAAAACCAGGCGCGAAGCTCGATTAGCGGACACATCTACGCCGTTCATGGCCAAATTTACGCCATTAATCCGCCATTAATCCGAATTAAAAAAGATGGAGATACATCGAAATCAAAAACATTTTCTTTATTCCATTCTATTATTTGATGTAGTGAAGGAATTAGCAGTGCGAACGAATTTTCAAAATTTAAAACATGCGCAGAATAAAACATATATACCGCTTCAAAAATCAACAATATTTGTTCCTCTTCATGGTAAATTTACGCGAATTAAAAAGGAATGGATACACGGAAAGAAATCCCTAACTAAAATAGCACGGAATGCCCTCGTGCTTTCATAGCACGAACGTTCCGTACCTGAAACGCACGAATCGATGCTCTTAGAGTACGATACAGAATCGTGCACGAATGGCACGACGCCGGTGCTCTTATAGTTCGAGTCCTGTCCGTTTAAAGCAGTGGCGTCGTACTAAAAGAGCACGGTCGGTCCCATGCTTCAGTTGCACGAGTCCCATGCTATTTCGGTATGGAACTCGTGCAACCGATGCTCGAGGCTCCGCCCACTTTCATTTCCAAGTCCGACGACCTTCACCGTTTAAAGCTTTACAGATCTTTTCTTTCGGGAGGTCACAAAAAGAAATTAACGTTAAACATCGATCATTTTCAGTTGCGCATTTTCGTAAGAATTTTTCGATATAACAATGTTTATTCTTACAACATACATTAAACACATGGGATTTAAACAGTTCATACAAGTAGAAAATGTTTCAAACATTTTTCAGCATTTTTCTATTTTAATCCTAACTAAAATTTAATAAATCAAGATTTTGTGTGAACAATTTTTTTAAAAGTAAATAAAACAAATGCAATTGAAATTTCTCCACTATAAATTTACAGTAAACTCGAAGTACTTTGGTAATGTTCTTTTCCGCAGTAAATCGGTCAAATATTCTTTAAAGTAATACAAGGTCGTCTAATACAAGGGTGAATTGGAAACAACATTTATAATGTAACGTAATTAATTTTATTTACAATGCCGGCATAATTTATCTAACTACATCATCTTCTTTGACGAAAAAAAGCGAGTAAAAAATTAGTACAATAATGCTTGTAACGAACAATTGAAAATTTTAACAGTTTTTACTCATGAACAATTTCTATTTCTTAGTTAATATCTATGTTCGGCCATTTATATTATTTAAAAAACAATTGGAAACAACTTTACCGTGGCGCTCTAAAAAAATATTCATTTTCAAAAAGATACATGCATTTGTTGGAAAATAAATATTTTTCCAAAGCGCCACGATAAAGTTGTCGCCACTTGTCCTGTTAACAATATAAATAATTAAACATGATGCGAATTGGGTGAGGAAACAAAATTTTTCACAGGTAAAAACGAATAAAATTTTCAATTGTTTGTTACGAGCATTATTGTACTAATTTTTCACTCGCTTTTTTTTCGTGAAGAATAAGATATTTTCGAATCAATTATGCCAACATATATCGAATAAAATTTTTTTGG
>JABFQM010003102.1:0-12765 GCA_022816865.1 Zelostemma sp. ZL-2020
AGACGGTGCTTGGAATGACCACAAATCTCTTGAGAAATTAAATTTCGACTTTATTGGTTTTACGTCTAAGAGAGTTCAAAGTCCTAATCCCTTTGGAAGCCTTACTTCTCATCCCGGCCTTACAAAAGTGGCTCAAAAGTCAACTTTAATTTAATCTTTGGGTTCCGATAGTGGAGAATGACAAAAATCATATTCCAGATTCTTATTTTCTTCGCTCTTAACGTAAATATAAAAATTATAGCCACTTTCTCGTTATCGTATAAATATTGTTATTCGATTCTCTTCGCGTCGGGGAAAAATTAGATTTACAAAGGAATAAAGTGGAATGTTATAATTGAAATAGTAAGAGGCTTTTGTGTTTATATCTGTATACTGCTCGTTTGATGCCGAAGCTTATATACACGTAAATTTTAAATTTCAAACTCGTGATGGAATGAACAATAAACTAGCAAGCGGCAAAACTTCTTTCATGTCAAATATTTATGCCAAACATCGTGAGCAAATATTGCAGTTGGACTTTGTTCGAGATTGAAACAAAGTTTAATGTATCAATATCACGCGTCTATTTACATAGACTTTTTCAGCACAAAAGGAACTTTAAATTTTCCCAGTTTGAGAAATTAAACCTGTAGCTTTTCGGAAAAATGTCTGAATTAGATATATATTTTTGTGTGATAGGTGACACTCCGTTTTTTTGTCAGATTCCGTAATACTTCGATCTTTCGGAGCGATAAAAAGATTCACCTTGGTTTATATTATTTATCTGAAACTCTTCTAAAGTATTGAGGTTTTGTACTTAAATCGAACAAAATGGCTAGAAGTTAAGCTTGAGAAAAGAGTTTTTAAATAAATCATATAAAAGAAGGTAAATATTTGTATTGCTTTGAGAGATCGAAATATTACGGAAGATTTTTTTCCATTCAAAATGAGATTATCATGAGTTGTGTGCCTGTATCTCTTTCAATCTGAAATATGCAGAACTTTTAAAATGCACACGTTGTAAATAAATAACATTTGCATGAATTTATTTAACTTCATTTTTTAAATTTTGTCTGGAGTCGCCAACTTCATCAAGGTTTATCGTGTTTTCGAAACCAAATGAACCAAATTAAACTCACATGTATTACTGAAAAAATGTGAGCAATGTATAGTTTTTTTAAAATTAATACTGATATTTTGTTCACATTCAGCATGTCTAAAAAATTTTTGGGTTGTTAAAAATATGTTCGGGAAAAGGTTAATCGAAACGATCAGTTTTATCGACGCTATAAACTTTTTCATACATAAAATCAAAAGACAGGAGAAATGTTACTGCTAACAATTTCTTTTTGAACAGTTTTTTAAACAAGCATTCTGTCAAAATGCTATTTTTGATAAAGAACTGACGTAACACTCGACTTCAAAATTATTTATGTTCAAGTTTTATGTATGCCAGAAGAATTTTCTGAAAAGTAAAATAGTGCTCAAATATATTCTGAACAAACGCAAGGATTATAAAGAATCATCTGCACATAAAACTACGATCACTCAGAACGTAAAATTACGGAGTCATGTTATTTTATGGAAATGAAATATTTGCATGCAAAATTTCGCGGATTTCGTGGATTTCGTGCATGGTTTAAATCGGGATAAAAATACCAAAGAATTGAAACTACTTGAAGTGGGGTTTTTTTCAAGGCTACAATATAGCCAAAAACATTTGTTGATGCCATAATTTTCAGGAAGAATCATATTTTCCGAAGATGGCAATAAAAAGCAAGAGTTATAATGGCTAGAAACTCGGAGAGCGTCGAAAGCCAGCCGAGCAACCACGCGCCGTCCGCACGCTACCTCTGCCACTCTATATTGATTTTCCTACGATTCGCCCGTAACCCTGCTGGGTTCCTGGCGCGCTCCTGTTTTCTCTCCCTTCTCTGCCCGACGCCGTGCCTTCACCATTACCAGCCCTGTTCTTACGCATTATCGCGCCAGAATTCGTCACGATAAAGAAAACACGAGCTTGCCGCGATGCTCCGATGTCATGTTATAACCACCATATTGATTTTACGGGAGTTTCGAACCCGAACTCGTAACCGCGTGACCTCTCGACGCCATATTTCACCGCTCTACTTACTAAACATTAAAAAAAGCCAAGGCAGAAAGCGTTTTCTCAAATTGAATTTTCTTCATAGCTCGTTAATCTCTTTTCCTCTTCGAGCTCAACGGGGCAACAAAAAACATTTTTCCCATGAAAATTTTCATCTTAATTCGACATCTTTGTACGTTTTCCCGCTCTTCCTGTTTGCCCACATGGTACAGGACGTTCGGCCAACTCAAGGATTTCCGGAAAGCCATAAAAGCTTCGATAAAAAGCTGCCAAACTTCTTTTCAGATGCTAATTCACGGAATGTTGAGGAAGGACCACATCGTAATTTCGATACACGTTCGCTCGCGCGTTCGTCTTTTTATTTTCATGCCCTCGCTAGATTTAAGCAGAGGTTCTCTGACATAAAACACTGCATTTCCAGAGTCACGTATCACGCTAGGGTCGGTGTCGGGACAAGCTTCGGATAAATTCTGCCCATATACGAATGCCTTTCAATTCTCCTCTCCCTGTTTCTATGCTCGGCAGAGTAGAATGCCTGACACGAGCATGACTATTTAATTGACATTTTTATTTTCCCTTTTAAAAAATCAAGTAGACTTTGAGACTTTCTCGAGCTTCGTTGGAACTTTCTCTCTCGCAATGACAGTAGATTGAACGATTCGCGCCTCGTGAAGTTTCTGCAATTTCTCCGAGGTGTAATTGCGTTATCATCCTCCAATGGAGACGCTAAAGTGATGGAGTATGTACTGATTATTATCTCTGATTCGTTATCGCTACCCGCCATAACAAATACGAGAATGAAATTGTATTGACGCGGCACGACGAAACAATCGTATTTCGTTTCAATAAAACCGTTGAGTAATTATGTCTTTCCTCGAAACATTAAAAAATTGCATTGTATTTTATTTCGAAGCTCGAATGAACCCGTAATTCGAGACGACATAAATTTCCCGTAAAATAGTCGCATTGCAGATGCCCCATAAAACACTGAGACAAATTGTGGCATTCAACAAGCTAAACAAACCCAAGCACTGCCGGAATTTGAAATTTAAAGATACAGTGAACACTGCAAGTCGGTGGAGATTGTTGCTCGCGATGTTTGCGACATTTTTAATTTGAATTTCAAAGTAAAGCTATAAAAAGTACCAAGTTCCAGCTGATTATTCGGAAAACACGATGGAAAGTTTCTGAAATAGAGCAATCGATTTAGCATTTTGATATTCCTCCGAGGTTCCAATTCCAGTTTGATGAAATCTTGTTTGTTCAGTAAAATGTACATACGACGGAGAAAGATCGCGTACTGTGATAAAGCTCTACTGTGAATTTGCAACTAAATGTTCACGTTAAGAAAAAAATTTAAGGTTTCCAAGTCTCGCCATTCACAGCGTTATAATCCGGATTTGATGTTACGTGTAATTATTATATATTTTGCATAACGAATTGCTGATGCGGCAACGTGTAATGTATGAGGCTTAATGCGGTTTTTCAGCAGCGTTCACATGCGCACTCATAATTACTGAGCACTTTTTTTATTCATTGTAATTTATTTAACTGTAAATCGTAACAATAATCGAACCTCTTCATCAAATTAAATTGGAACAATTGCTGAACAGTTTAACGAGACGAAAGTTGCTATTTTCATAATTTAAATTGATTATTATTATAATTTAGATAATTACGATTTTGCTCAATCACGCCGAGTTTCTACGATCACCGACACTTTTACTTTACAACAATTTTTTTCATTTATTTACGTACCTATAGAACAATCAGTCACAAGTTATGAGTGTTTTCTATAGTCATGACCTGTTTTCACTTCGAAAAAATCGAAGGAATAATTGATTTGTACAAATGAGTACAAATAAATGATTTTGAAGCACTGCAAAGTGGCTTCCAGTGCAGTATTTTTAACGTTCTTTAATTATAGAGTCGTTTTGTTCCCCTTCAGTTGGAGAAGCCTCAGTTCGGCTTCGGTAGTGACACTCAAAGTTCGAAGAGGAATCTTCCCTAATACAAAGTTACACATTACGCTAACGTTTCTATATGTATACAGACATTGGGTGGCGAATCCAAGCGTACGTGGTTGAACTCTCAAACTTGCAGTGATTAAAGTGTTACGCCGTCGGCCTAACGAGAGTCAGTAGTTAAGATCTATATGCAGTCAGACTAGAGTTCTTCTCAGAAGCGAGGTCAAGAAGCGACATGTGCTCGTTTCGAAAAGAGCCCCGCCATCTGGCAGAAACGGGAAAAGTCGCGGAAGAATCGATAGTAATCGAATATGGAAATGCCGAACGTAAATATGTTTGTACCTGACAAATACGATGAAAGACCAAACTGAGAATACCAAATTCTATGGAATATTTTCCTTATCCCGACTTGGAAAACTCATGCTGGAGTTTATATTTCAAATCTTCTTTGCTGAAATGTGTCAGTTTGAAAGTAAGAATGAAAACGGAGTACATAAAAAAAGGAAAAAGAGAGACGTTGACTTTATCGCGCTCTGGACGTTTTAGCATTTCTTGTAATTTTCCGTGACGGGAATATTAGCCATTAAAATAATTGGAAGCACGTCATTTCAGTCTGAGAAATTTTTTTTTCAGGTAGAACGGATTGTGCTGTTAAAACTGAACGGGAATAAATAACAATGGATTTCGTTTTTTCTGATATCTTGGGTGCTGATAATTAAAAAAAATTCCAACGCGAATGCAGTATAAACAGCACTTCAAATTCTCGTACATCTCTTTAATATAGTTCATCAGTAGTCAAAGTTGACTTCGCTAACATGACTGTACATGCGAAATGAGCAAATACTAGACTGCATATTCAACAAAAATTTCAACGTGTAATTAAGAAATTTCAAAGTTGATGCAGTATTTCCTCAATAATTTATAATCAGTGTGAAATGATTGCCATTTTAATAATTAATAATACAGTCCACAATCTTACTTGCATTTTATGTAATTAAGCTTAATTGAATTCATTGTAACGCATATTTTATTGCAATTAAAATCAACAACTTTAACATATCATCTCCCGTTAAAAGTATCTCATCTCACGAAACTTCAAACATCGCATGCGACGCGGGTTCATTTTTTGTTTTTGTGAGAGAGATGAATAATGTGAGTTCAAAAAAATAATCATTTCAAGTTGCAAAACAGAATAATTAAATATTTACTAGCATTTTAGGAAATCATGTAAAATGTGTCGTCTACGCGAAACAACAGTACTTCGTAAAGTTTGAATCATTTCGAAAAGCGAAGTATAAAATATTGATTCATTTATAATCGTACATGCGGAACGTCGTTCAAAGTTTTGTTACCGTCGTTCAGTGTTTTATTGCTTACGTGTAAACTTTACACATAAGCAATAAAACACCGAACGATATTAACACTATAACGTATGGACTCAAAGCGTTCCAATGTTCCTATAATTGTATGTAAGCGTTAGATATGTATTTTAATTACAGGAATCCGCGCGGACCAAATGAGGACAATTTTAACAGGCTTTTCAGGCGATACATTTTGAAAGCATATAAATGTCGTATAGACTACGAGTAGCACGTGTAATCAATATAAAATATTAAAAACCGGCTCGTCATTTACAAGCAACATAGCGTGAACTACATTTTCGGAAACTATCTCATTAAAATCAAAGCGGAGTTTGAATATAATTGCTGTTCAATCGTAGAGAAAAAGCGCTAAAAGTATTTTTTTAAATTAATGATACGCTGCGTATCATATCGGCGAAAAATGCAAGCGGTTAAAGTACAAAAGCACGTAAACCTGTCACACCAGCATCTTTTTCTGTTGCACTTTACTTTAAACCGAGAATCATTTCCATGGACCGTTTAATAAATTTCCAGTAACGATGCCGAAGAAGCACATCGAACACCGATAGCGATCTATTCTCATTTACATGCATAACCTCGTAAGTTACGTCAAATAAGAAATATGAAGACGGGAAAAGCATCATCTGAATTCGATACTTAAAGTACTTAAAAGAAATGGAATATTCCGAAGTATCTCAGAATTTACTATGAAATAATCGCCGGTTACGACACTTGTTTTAGCAGAGCTATAATTATCCTGAAAAATCAAGATTTTATTTGGATAAAAGAAACGTACGGATCATTCAAGTAGAACAATAGTAAGTATTGATGAAATCTACCGACCGATAATGTTTATTTGAGCGTAGCTTGGCAGACGAAAGAACTGCTTGAAACAAAAATGTCAGCGAAAAGAGACTGCGCTGATTACCGAAAGCTCCAGCCAGGTTGGGTTTGGCGCGTAGCCAGAAGGTCATAATGCAACACGTATTTACGTGGATGCAGCTATAAGATCGACATTAGTTTGAAAAAGCGATTACTTCGCCCGGGATTCTCCCCGTTCAATTTTGTCAGCGCATAAAATAGCGTTATGCTCACTCGACAAGTTTTAATTGCATTGAAGAGCCGGATTACGGAATCAAAAATTCACGACGCGGATAAAGGAAATTGCCATTGACTCCTTCAAATTCAATTTGGGGACTGACGCCGTCGAAGTTCCATCAACTTCGGCATACTTTTTCCAAGTGAATCGAACTTTAGTTTTTGCGACTTTGGCAGCGGCGAAATTGATGAAAAATGATTTGTTAAAATCGACGGAGCGATGCTTGGTGTAAAAACACTCTTCCAAGCATTAGCCAAAAACAGACAACGGAAAGCACTTAAAAGCATTTGTATCGAAGAACTTGTAGTGAGATAAAGAAGTAGGTAAGGAGGGAGATTGGGATGATACGAGTGTGCTCTCCCACGGTTCTCTTTGTACGAGTCGCGCGGATTTTCAATGGCGTCGAATACTACGAAATATCGTAGTATGTTAGATCCTAAACGTCGCAGCGCAATACAATTCCGAGTAAAGTTAGAGAGAACAATGTTACAAAACGAGAGAATAAATGTCTGCGGAGTACATTGTTCTTTAATTTTTCATTAATTTCGTGTTTTCGTGTCGTTACGTGAGATTTAGCAAGCGAAGCGTTGCATGCTCGCTTCTCGAAACATTCATCATTCCACGCTGGCCCGACGTATACTTTGTGGAAAAGCCCTGTCGTATTTGAGTCATTAATTTCGAGCGAACGAACTCACGAAGACAAGTCTGGCTTTTCACGAATCAATTTCGATCCGTCCGTGAGTGCTATATCGTAATAGGGCATGAAATTACTCGAAAATGTGTACATCATTTTTGCTGATGAATGATTCGTCTTCCGAAAAAAGTATGCTTTTTCAATCATTCGTATCGAGATTTTTAAACGCCGGGTAATTTCACAGGTTTTTGCTTAGCAAGCGGAAGCAAGAACAAGTAAAATTTTCAATTAATGATGAAATAATGAACTTTCTCTCGGCGCTAAAAAAAAGTAACGAGGGTTGTGAAATATTTGAAAATCTTCCGAAACTTTGTTCGTTCCATAATTTACGAGTTTATAATCCTGTAACGTGAAAATGCATAAATGCATAGGGTATGATTGAAATTAGTTCAAGCGGAAGGTGCTATTTTGCAATATTTATTCCGGAACGAGCAAATCTATACCACAACGTATCTAAGTTTTTCCATTCTTCAAAGACAAATGCTGGATATCCTACAAATTCTCGGTTAGATAAATTCCCAGAGCGAGTGACCTCACGGAAAGAAACTTTAAAACTGTGCTACTTTGGGCAAAGTTTAATTTCCATTGCGGGCATCGCCTCATTAATATTAATAAAATGAGAGAGATCGCCTCTCGCGATGAGGCAGCTGAACTAATGAAACAAATCAAAAGGCATAATGCCCAGATATTCATAAAAACTTGGCAGGCAATTACACGCAACCGGAGAATTAATTAAGTCCAAGCTAGAGTAGCGGCAATAAAATGTTATTAACCCAATTATGCCGACAATTTATATACATACGTGTTTGCAGAGAGATGTAATATGAATGTACGTAAATGTGCATGGGGGTGAACACAATAAAACTACCCATGGGATCCGAACCTTTGTTACACCAAAGTATCAAGGGGAAAATAGGGGATGGAAATTTTCCGTGACATCATGTACAGACAAGCCTGAAAATTATATAAAAAATTCTTCTACACATTTCTGTACAGCATCGCCCCCGTTTTCATAAAATAAATCGAATTATGGAGTACCATTTGTTAAATACCGTTCTCATTCCTTTTGTAACAGGACTGGAATCTCAATGAAAAAACTTCGATGAGCGCGATGAATAAAGTTGTCGAATACCATTGCGAAAAGTGGGTGAAAGGGTAATTACATTTCGAATCGTTATCGAGTTAGAGGAGTTTAATCACGCTTTCGCAACGTTTGCCGCCAATCGTCAAAATAGTAGGCACAAACTATCGGGGGAGAAAATTGATGATGTGTTTCATATCTGGCTCTCGTCCAATTTAACTTTCGCCTGACCAACTGTCGAGATCGACGAGTAGGCGCGACCATTCGACCATCAACCGTAACCGGTAGTTGTTAGTTCACCTGCATTCACCCGCTGAACTTCGCTTCGGTCATTTGCATAAAGTCCGAATTTGTCCGACGAGTACAAGTTCGAAACACGTTTCGGATGGACACGGTTTAACTGCCGGATACCTATAAATTTACGGCATAGCTAGTTCCTATGACATTGTTTAACGATCTCCAGAAATTAAACCACGAGTCAGAAATCGTAGTGACTTTCGCTCAGCACGAAATTTCTCGATGGTATCGATGCTTTCACAGCTCGAGGCGGAGGAGGTTTATTTTATCAAAGCTCCGTTTTCAAATCAGCTATAAATTTTTATGAACACTGCATACTGAAAGAAAATCGCGAGGAATATTCATAAAATATGATCGGATTTCCCGAGGGAGAATAACCATATCACGTAAAAGACAGTTCGGGGAGGATAAATAATTACATCCTTGTAATATTGAGATTCGAACCGAATAAACACTAATTTTGGTTTAATCGATGACTGATATTCAGGGAAATTTGAATCACAATCGATCGACATTTTCATTACGATTTCATTAAAGTTTTTGTCAAATTTAATCTGAATTTTAATTGACGCAAGTTTTGATACAAATTGGATCAAAGCCGAATCGTATTTCGTCCAATTCGATTAGCTTCCCATGGATTTTTAATGAATTCTGAATTTATCGAACTGCATATCAAGTTCTCCATTTTCTATTTTTTGATTTGTTCATTCACACTATTTATACGTGTTATTCATGCATATGGATGAATGAGGGCAGTGCTTATCCACCGCAAGTTTTAATTCAAATAAAAATTACAAGACAACAAGTTCGGGTTTCATCTTACTAAATCCCCAAAATTGTACTCTCCACAAAACCACATAAGAGGAAAATTAAGGGAGTTAAATGAAAACTCCAGACGTAGCAACGGTACAACAGAAGTACCCCGCAGTGGCACAATAACAAATGATAATTGAGTTTGCACAGTACGCAACTCGCTATAAAATTCTAAGCGAAGACGGAACGAAGTTCTATGACAACTTCGGCTCTTTATATGAATACATGAATTCAATCGGCCTTTGTTATAAGTAGGACAACAATTTCTTATGCACAACAAACCAAAGTACAAAGTTGAGAAAGTCGAGCGAATAAAACGTTATTCTTGTCCCCTGAAAATTTATTTCAACATCATTCTAATCTTTACACCTCGGCAAAGACGAAGTGCCCTAATTTGGCATGCAAACATTTACGCAATCATCTGTTCAGGTACATGTAAGTAACGGGATAAAACAAAGCTGTAAATTGTGTGCCTCCTCTTGGAAGGTTGCACTTAGTACCTCGGTCGCTTTTGAGGCAAGCCTTATAAATAAATAATGAGAGCGAAAAATAAGGCGCCAAGAAATGCTTTCATGTGGGTTGGAGTCAAGTTGTAAATCGCTTTGATACATCTCAATGCAACGCTTTCGAAAAATCTTTATTAAACCTGAAAGTAAATAACAGAAATACCTCGTTGGACGTTTTTTCATGAAAATATGTCTAGTTTAAGCCATAAATAAGCTTGTTTGACCGCTGTTATCCGCAAATGCGGTGTCCGGCGGTGTTTGTCGAGCAATATTGCTGAAGAGTTTTTCGCGTGACATAACGAAGACACTCGACCAGCCGAATATTTTCCAAATCGTTTGTTTGAACAGTCATTTCACGAGCGAACGTAAAGTCATTTGATTATAGTTATCATATGATCTAATTTATATGTAATCGCTTGTTTGTGTGGGATCGCAAACACCTGGCGCATATTTACCTACATAATAAGGTACTTGGGGCAAAGCATTGTGCATAATGTACGACTCACCTATCAGCGCCGATCGTGAACACGGAGTTGACTTCGAAATAAAGGTTTTTGTTTACTCACCTGAAACAAACGTACAAATTCATCGTTAATCAATCTTTATTCGTTCATAATTATCGTGTTGATATAAGCATTCGTGATCCTAGCATTTCCATTGTAAAAACTGGAAGGGGAAATTTCATAACAGCTTCTCCACAGTTTCATCACTCGGAAATTTGCATGCGAAATTCCCCGAATTCTCGGAATGTTTCTAGCGTTTGATTTGAAATTTCCGCGATTCGTGAAATCATTTGCGAATTTTTTCATCGTTTTGGTATATGCAACAAACGCGATTTTTCGACGACTGAAAATGTTTAATTATCGAGAGTCGGGCCTAGAGATGGAGCAATTAAACGCGAGTTTCCGATGGCGGCAAAACTAATTGATTTGTCTCCAGGAAAAATTGCTCAGGGCTCCGTACGTGTCTGATTAGAGCGACTTGACGGGCACTCGTCATTACAGCAAATAATTACCTCTTTTATTTCTTTTTTCACCCTCTTCAACTTTTCAACGCCCCCATGAAATTCGGCAGTAGGATCGCGCGGTCGTTTTGTCGAGTTACAAATCCTTAGCGTTTTCAACGCAAACTCATAATTATTCATGAGCGCTCGGAATAATAATTAAAAGCTTTCTCGCGTACGCCCTATTTACCGGCGCTTTGTGCATGCACAGTAAGTCACTTACACGCGGTTAATTGCAGGCAACAATTACTCCCCGAGCCGCAGGTTTGGGAGAAGGTGCCATCTTGCGCCGGGTTATCACTTCCAGCTCAATATTATTTATAAACTTTTTCATCTCGTTGTCTCCTTATTGCCCCGGAGCCATTCTTTCATCCTTTCATCCCCCTCAGCATAACGTAAAAATGGCTTGCTCGATTACCCGCGCATACTTTTTGCTCTTCACTTTCGATTTTTCATAACCGTGGCATCGAATAATTCACGATAAAAATTCTGTCGATTTTTGAGGACTTTTTCACTCGCTCGATACGTTTTACAACTTTTCAGGAACTTGGAATTTCCCTGGAATTCCTGGGGAGGCGATGGAATAGCAAGCGCAGTGAATTCCGCAACAATCTGCATACGAGTTTTTTAACGTCAAACTTTTACACCAACAACTTTTTATTTGAATGCTTCAAATTTTCCGGAATCCTCGCGGAACTGAGGTGCAACTTTGTAAAGTTTCAGCGTTTATTTAAACAATGTAGCTAGCGAAACCTGTTTCGAGGCTGATAAGATTTGCGTTCTTCATAACAGCGTTGGGTTATGAGAACTTTACTACCACATATACCATTCGCTTCAAAAGCGCCAGTTAGAATGCTCTCATAGGCACGACAATACGGGGTTTGCTGCATTATGCTTTCGAAAATAATCTGCGTAAACTGGTCTCTTTGTCCGCGCTTAGTACGAACGCAGTTTGTAACATGGAAGAGATAAAATACGGGTGAAATAAAAACAATAACGACGCGGTTTCGCGAGAGAGCGGAAAAAGCGCCACTGAAATACTTTACATCTGGTACATTTGATTTTTTATGTTTTTTTAACTTCCCAAATTTTACGAGAGACAAAGGACGAGCTACGTGGGATGGAGAATTCGTTTCCAGATGATTTAAAAGCCCCGCGGAAATCAGGAGCACTGACCGAGTGCTGGAGATGAACGAAAAAGATTTTGCGCGACAAATTTCGCTTTTGATTCTGGCTTGCGTCCAAAGTTCCTAAAATCGAACAATTCGCGAAAACTCGAAATAAATTACTTTTATCTATTTTATTATAATCCGATTCGAGCAGTGTGAAATTTCCTCTTGACTGCGGAATGGAATAATTCGATGAAAATTTCGAGAACCCGTTTGACCCGGCGTGAAATTGAGGGAAACTTGGAAGGTTCGATCAAGAGTGAAATCTTCGATCGAATAATCATTCTAAAATTCACGATTGATATTTCTTTAAGCGTTTTAAGATCCAAGTATAATTTTAAAATGCATTACACGCATTTTAAATGCGTGTAATGCATAATAATAATTTGTATAATTTGTATTTTAAAATGCATTTTATTACATTAAATATGTACACGACTAATTTGTTTTAGATTATTTGTGTACCGTTTTTGTTTGGTTTTATCTACTTAAAAACAGTTGAATATCTGAAATTCATTTTAAGGTGGATCGATACTTTAATGCAAGGGCGAATTGAAAAAACTATTTATAATGCAACATAATTAATTACATTTAATATGTGAGTATAATTTATTCAACAATATCTTCTTCTTCATGAAAAAAAATACGCGAGTGAAAAAATTGTACAAAAATGCTCGTGACGAACAATT
>JABFQM010003103.1:0-12761 GCA_022816865.1 Zelostemma sp. ZL-2020
TATCTTAGCGGACTAGGTTTGCTTATACGTATTATAATATTGCAGCTCGCGTTTGCAGTACAAGTAAAATCACAAAAATTCACCGTCGCAGTTGTATCGTAATGATTTCTTGATTTTAGGCACTATTCCTCTCATCATTATCAATCAAAAAGTCAGCGATTATCAATAAATTTGTATAAAAATTGGTACGAGTTTTTTTTAGAAACTCGCACATTTCGGGCCGATCTAAATCTTCGTTGATGCAAATTATCATACTCGTATACAATTCTTTTCGCAATTCCTCGTTTCCAATGTTGCAGATGAAAAAATTAATTGATGATGATGACGACGATTTTTCTTCACGTACATTTCGATTTTAAACTAAAATTAGTAGAGAGTATTCACGAATTTAAATTTCCTATTCCAGCAGAAATAGAAATCATGATTGGCTAGAAATGGAATTTCTCACCATCTGCAATTTTCCAAAAAGACAATTTCCCTTTCGACATTTCTGAAAGTCAAACTTCGAACTTTATCCAATTTGAATGGACCTAAAAATTCTACTCCACTCGCGAACATACAAATAACGCCTCGCGCTCTATCAATTCATAGAATCTACATATCACACTATTTTTCCGTTTCAAAAAATATCGTTTACAATAGTTTTCGCTACAGGTTCTATATACTTTTATCCATTAAAAAAATGTACTTCTTTTTTCTTCCTTCAAGTTTCACTCGGGATTGTAAATTAAAATCCATTCTACGGAATGAAAATTCATAACCGGTTTTGATTCGAATGAAAATATGAATTTTTTGAAGCGACTTCGTCGTTTGTACTGCAAATCAATGACTTTTCCTTTCCTAGAAAAAATGTTCAATTCGGGCCGCGCGCTTTTATTGGAGTAAGCTGCAAACCCTTGGCGAGCATTTGAGCTTCCAAATCACGATCCTCGTTCTGATATCTAAAAGCAAAAACAGAAAAAACGGTTCATCATTTCTCCAATTCAATCACCAGTTGATCAAGGGACATTGCATTTCAACACAAACGCCACAAACGAAAAGCAAAATAAGTCATCCGAATTTTTCAGTGCATAATGCAATCTCGAAATGCAGGTGCAAGAATTAAAAAATATTCCGCAATTTCATTTTTGAAATTTCGACCAAGTTCAAGACCGAAGCATTTTGTGAGTTTGGTAACGAGAAGCACGGGCTTACCGGGTCAATCTTAAGTGCACCGCGAAGAAGTGCTAAAGAAAGTGAAGCCTGTGCGTATCCCTGTTACCCTCTGCCCAATGTTTATTCATGAATTTGGGACACGATACATGTATGTAATGAGGTTTAAAGGTTTTAACATTCAAATAACCCAGCGGGTTCTTCGACGAAGATTTTCAAAATGTTTTTATTTACAAATTATTCATAAGGAGATTTACCACCAAAGTTTTCGATACAAAAATATTGATTGTCATTTGATTTAAAACTAAGTTTATATACAATTGATTCTGTGTCTCGTAACAGACCTTGTTCAGAGTTACACAATTGTTGTACTGACAGCCACGATTTGATTACGGAAAAAGAGGTTTTTATTAATTCAAAGTTGAAATAGTGAGAAGAATATTTACCGCTATCATTGTTCATCATTTTCCAGATTAAAAAACGTTTTCTCCAACTTTCAACGTATTTTTCAAGTAGATACTAAAAAAAAGTATACAATAAAAAAGTACCTAAAATTTCGCTAACAATGATTCAGTCTCAACGACTACGACGAATAACAAAAAGTGTATTAAAAAAAGCAAACATGCAACCTTGTACGATTCCAAAATGCAACTACGAAATCTCATTGTTTCATTCTAAACTAAAGTCACGACTATTCCATGGAAAAATTCTTTAAAAATTGTCCAAAAACACCAGACCTGAAGCCAAATCATGCAGTTTAGTCATGCAGTGTTCATATGCATGTCAAAGGATCAAAAATAAACATTCGTCGCGTTCAATAAAACGAATAAAATAAACAAATCAATCCAATGTTAAAACTACAAATTTCTTTGTAAAAGCACTCCAACGCAACGAACGTTTACAAAAGGAACAAGAGAGATTCTCTGTTTAAAGAGATGAGGAATTCGGCAAGGTAAAGAGAGAACAAGTACGCGATAAAGATAACTATTATCACGGAAGAATAAGAGAAATGTGAGACAGGATAGTCGGAAGAGATGTGTGCTGGTCTGGTTAAACTTGTGAGTGTTGGGCACGAGGGTCTACGCCACCTTTGTCGTTCTTCTTCCAGAAGCGCAATCAGGGAGTCTCGTTTGGCCACTATTTCCAACATTTCCGTCAGAATTTCTCCCTCTTTCTTCACGTCCGCGCTCGTTTTCTTCTCGTCTGAAAATAACAAGTTACATTACAACATTGTTCTCCGAATCATTATTCATACTTCTCCGCCTCTTTAATTTACCATCGTCGGCGAGCCGATCCCGCAGTTCTTGCTGTAACCGCTCGTGTCGGTCCTCAAGCTGAACTTCCTGCGCGCGTATGAGAAGTTCCTTCTCGTATCTTCTCAGATCCGTCCTTTCCCGCATCAAATCGAACCACTCGCGTAGCAATTCTGCCTCTTCCCGGTCCGAGCACTCTGCGAACGATAATTTGATGTCAAAAAAATCAAGATTTCAATTACAAAATGAAAAAACAAAAAACACAAATCGCCACCTCCTTCGCCTCTGAGAGCTTTTTCGACGCTGACACCTCGGCTCTCAAGTTCCTTCTGCTGAACCTCGGTTTCTTCCAATTTCCTCTGTATTTCTTGGGCCATTCGCAACCTTAAAAAAGCAGCATTTCAGTGAAAACGATTCATCTGATTCTCGAGTTTCGAATCTTCGAGTAAAAAATGCAGTACCTTTTGAGTTGCGCTTGTCGGGCGAGTCTTTTGGCAGTTTTCACTTTCCGGGGAATGCTGTTGCACGATCCGTCCGTCGTTTTATTCATTTGTGAAACCGACTGGGCAGCGGTTCGCGACTCTTCGTCGGACAAACTGTCATCTGTTCACAGACACAAAATTTATCAAAGTTCCGCTTTTTCTCTTCAAGAAATCAGAAAGTTGTGAATTTTAATAACGAAATTGTTTTTACCCGAGACTCTTGTGCTTGGAATGGTATAATTGAGCGGTGGTGGAGGCACGGGTGGCGAATCGTCGTGCAAAAAGCTCCTCGCCAACATTCCCTCGCAAATGCTCTTGGGCCTGGAGACCAAATTCGAAGTCGAGCATTTGTCCAACTGCGAAACAGACAATTTTGGTTAAAAATGTGTGTATTGAGGAAAATACTTTGCTAAGAAAACAATAAATTACTGCGAAACACAGGAGACAAATTTAACATAAAAAACGAATACAAAGAAAATTAAGAGAACAGAGAAACAATAAAACGATAAACATTTGAATTACTTTGCCAATAAAACTATTTTCGCTACAAAAATTAAGTATCTAAATTCAACGTAATTGAAATAATGCAAATTACATTCAACAAAGCAAGAGTGATAAGCATTTTAAATGTCTAAAAAAACCAGTAACAAAGTGTACGATAAAACTATAAATCGAATACTGACAACTAAAATATCCTCGCATCAGAACAACTTGTTGCCCATTCAAAAACGGAATCGCATCGAGTGTTACATTCAGAAATAAAAAATTTGTCCGGCGCAAAGTTGTTCCAGCGCGACGACACACCAAATAGCTTACATTTGACTCTTCCGAATATGATTTAGACAACTGAAACATTACGAAAAATTGGATTTCTTAATATCGTCTTTCTTGGACCCATCAAAAGATTCCGATTCAAAAAAAAAGCCGAGAAAACGTCTTCTCGGGGCAATAATTACTTTCAACTTTTCCTTCGACTTTGGCGTGAGCCTAAACATCGACAATTTGTCCTTTGCTGGCGGCGACATCGAAGAGTCCTTTCTCTTAAAGAAATCAGACACGGCTTGAATGATACTTTTTCTTCGCTCCGGGTCTTTCGACTTCTTTTTCTCCCTCTTCACAACTTGACCCTTCGATGGATCCTCCACACTCGCAAGCTCGTCCATCGACTTGGCACTCGTGCTCGCCATGACCTCCAAGTTCTTTTTCGCAAACGCCTTTACATTATCCGTGCTCTTGCTCGTCTGCAGCTTATTCTCGGACTTGCCGAAATTGAAACTGTAGTGCCTCGTCTTCGTCTCCTCCTCGTTATCCGGTCTCTTCCGATCTTCCATCGACACCTGCCGCCTCGCGACTTTTTCCCGAAGTTCCCTGATTTTGTCCTCGGGACTCAGACCAAGATCCGCGTCGCTCTTCATCCGCGCTCGCTCCCTTGCATCCTGTTTTGCTTTCTCGGCGGTTCTCCGCGCTTCCTCGTGCTTCATTCTCGGCGGCGCGACCGGGGTTCTGAAACCGCTCCCGACGTCCTCACTCGTGACTTTTTTCTCAACATTTTCCGCGCGAAAGAGCGACAAAGTCGGTTGCTGATTCTCGGCTCCAAAGTCCAAGACTTTTTTCGCCTCGGCAAAAGTCGTGTGAATGGGGCTATTCGAAGGCGAGACAATGGAAGTCGGCACAAAGTTCGTCGGCGCCGCAGAATTCGGAGGTCTCACGGGAGACAACGACGAGTTCGACGTGAACGAGGAAGCGCGAGCCGCTCTCTTCGCCTTCTTCTCGGCCGACCTCTGCTTGTGCGCCTCCAGTTTGTCCATCAGCAAATCCTGGATCAGATTCTTCTGCTTGCAACGCTCCCGGGTGATTTCCTCGAGCTTCCGGGAAGTCGCCGGGGAATTCATGTTCGCCTCCTGGGACTTAATTTCCTCCGCGATCATGTCCGCGCGCGTCTGAATCGAGGGCTTGGAATTCTTTCGCTTCGACTTCCGAATATCGATCGAGTCCTTGACGTTGCTAAATTCCGCGATTCTCGACTGCAAGCGTTTCACGTACTCCAGGTAATCCGGATTATTAAGATCCCCTGCAAAAGAAAATTGTTAAGAAGACGTCTCATTCGAATAATGCATCGAAAAACTCACCGGCAGACTTCCCGTCCCCTTTTTCCTCGACCTTGACCTCCTCCTCGACGATGTCCTTCGGGGGGCACACGGGACTCGCAAGGATCGTCGTGACCTCGCTGTTGGTCGTATCTTCCGTCTGCTCCACGAACAGCAAACTGTCTTCTTCCATCTGCCCATCTTTCCCCGCAAAGTCCACGACGACCGTCGGCGTTTTTCCCGAACCCTCGAGCCCCAAGGTCAACGTCGGCGGACTGCCCTCCCCCTTATTCTTCGCGTTCCTCAGCCTCTCCGAGACGTCGCTCATCGTCACCGGATTCATCTGTATAATTTTTCCGTCGTCGCAAAGCTCGTCCTCGGAATACGAGTCGTTATCAAACTCGGTTTTCGCTATCGGAGCAGTTTCCATCGCCAAAGATTTCGCCATGATCCGAGGCTTCGTCGGCGTCGACGTCGCGACGTTGACGAACTCGATGTACCCACGATTCTGCGTCGTCGGTGGCTTCACCACGTCCTGGAGGCTGTCCAGCAAGGACTCGTTGTCCGTGTCCATGAAATCGAGATCTTCGCCATTGGCCAGAAGCATGGAAGTGCTGTTTTTCGGGAGAAACTCCAGGGGAGGCTTTTTCTCTTGACCCTGCAGTAGCTCGTTCCTCCGTTTGACCGCGGTCTCCGGGTCAAGGTCGAGCTCGACGTCCCGGAGAACGTCGGACACCAAGGAGCCCCGGTCACGTGCCCATTCGGAGAATTCGGTCTCCGTGTAAGCCGCGGTCGTGACGTCATTCTCGGAATCGTCGAATTTATTCGAGACAGAAATCGGGCTGCTGCAGTTGCTCTTCTTCGCGTCGTCCCGGAGCTCCAGTTGTTCCAGGTTGTTGTTCAAAACCTCGACCTCTTTCTCCGGCGAAGATTTCATCGGAGATTCGAGTTCCGACAAAAGCGCGTACTCGATGGAATCTGGCTCGAAGGCGTTCAGGTCCTCGTACTCTTTATTCTTATTGCTCTCCTCGTCGAGCAGCAGAGTCCCCTCGGTGCTATGAACCCGCACCCTCGGAGGCGGCATGTTCACAGGCTTTTTCGAGGCTTCTTTCGCGAGTTCGTCCAGGTCGATGTCGCTGGAAGACAAAGAGTCGCTGTCGATTTCCGAATCGTCCGAGCTGTCCTTGCCCTTCTCTTTTTTGCTCCAATCGACCTGGGGCACGATGATACTCGTCTCGTGCAACGGGCTCCTCGGACGGCAAACATCGCTGTCCCCGTGACTATTAACATTCACCACGGTTTCCACGTTGGTCGAGTCGTCGCCGTTCGCGTAAGACTTATCCGATTTTTCCTCCACGCTTTCCAGCGCCTTCATTTTGTCGATGCTGGACTCGGTCTTGGACTTCAGGATGCTCGTCTCCTTGACCAAATCTGGCAACTGCGCCTTGTTCCCGGTCTCCCTGTTTTCCAGTTTCGCCATTTCGTCGAAAGTAAAAACCTTGGGCGAATTGCTCGCGAGGTTCGTAGTTAGACGCGGCGAGAGCTGATTGTTGCGCTCCAGGAAAGCCTGCATCGTCGGGCTCGGTTGCGCGGCTGGGTTCAGCAGCTTCTGGTGCTGCGAGATGGCGTCGGTGAAGTTCCGCAGCTTCGTGTTGACGTTCGACGTGGAGCTCGACTTCAAAGCGCACCCGGTTCGCATCGGGCCTCCCAGGAGGTACCGTTTTTTCAGCTCCAGAGAGATTTTCGAGGCGATGCCTTCGGTGGAGTGCGTGCGATTCAACCCGTAATCGCCTTTTCTCGGCGGCGCGATTCGCTGCACCGAGACTTGAGCATTCTTCGTGTTGTTCTGCTCGTCGAGGTCGGTTTTGCGTTTAGCCGCGTCGTTCGGAGCATTGAGTTTCGAGAACTGGAGCTTCACGCCGGCTTCTTTGTCGGGGATCGAGTTCCCGTTTACCGAGGTTATCACGCGGCTCCGGATCTTGACCTTTTTCGGCTCCACGTAATCGCCCCGGGTCTTGCGTACGTACGCGTCGTTTATCGCGATCGCCGGGATTTCATGCTGGGTCGGGGTGGTTCCATCGTGCTCGAACTCGGAATCGGTCGAGATTTCCGTTGCGGAGTTTTCCTCGGTGTCGTGGGAGGATTTCTCGTTCGACGCGACCTGATTGAAAAGAAACTTTGATTAGATTGTTGAAAGAAACCGAGCATTCGTCTGTTTACATGGGAATAGAATTGGACAAACAATTTCGACGTTATTGAGAAAGTTTTGGAAGTGTTCTTTTTAATCCGGAGGAAATTACGGAACTTCCTCAACAATGTCAACCTTGATAATCACCAAACAGCGCACTCTGTTCAAAACCGTTTTGAAGATGATTAGTTTGAATGCACGAAAGCGACATTGTGACACGTTTATTAAACACAGTGTGCAATCAAGACGAAAAGCGCACAGAAAAAAAGAAAACTCTTTTGCTTGTAATCGCTCACGAATGGAACGAACGCGACAAAGTTTCGACGACTCGTCGTTAAAGTATTGGCTGGTGGTAATGAAACGTCGTTAATTTTAAGCGAAAGCACGGAACAAATGTCAAGTCAGTTGTTAATTCAATATTAGTCGAAAAACACTCCATTCACTTATCAATAAATCTTTACCTTTTGCAACGGCCTCGGAAGGTTTCTAAGAATTTCGGCATTTCATATCACCATCAGCCATCGCTTTGCTTTATACAGACTTTATTAAATTCGCACAAAATTATTCGTATCGCGTACAAGTACAAACGATTCTCGTCAATCTCAGCAAACAACGCATTTGTCCTTTTTGCCGCTCGCCGATTTCGACGTCGATTTCGAGGAACCACGAAGTTCGAGTTTCGACTTTTTTTCTTTGCCTTCGAGAACATTCGGCGCATTTACGGAACCCGAGTCGGAGAGTGTTGGCGTCGATTTACCGGAAACGCTATCGCGGAAACTTTGCCTGCGAACCGGCCTCGTCGGTTGCTCGCTTACGATTTTTTGCTCCGGGTCAATTTCCCTTTCCACGATCGTCACCCTCTGAATCGCGACTTTCTGTTGCTCGAATTCGGTCCTCGGATTACAGAGCGACGCGGAGCGATTCACAAATTTCCTCGGCGGTTTTGGAATCGGCGGCGACTTCGGGCTCGGTTCCCTTACAATTTCCTTTTCGATCTTACCGAATCGCTCCTCGACGTTGCCCACGTTTATCTCGGAATCTTTTGCCGCCGAGGCGAAGTATTTCAACAAATCTTTGCTCTCGACCTTGTCGGAAAGTTTCGACTTTACGTTTAATTCGACGAATTCCACGGCCGGCGTCTCCGGCATTTTCCGCGAGGTCTCGAAGTACTTTCGCATTTGCGCCCGCGCCGACTCCTTCGGCAAAGGACGCAACTCCTCGATTGGAGTTTTGTTCTTGTCCCTCCGCTGTTTCACCTCGAGTTTCAAGTTCTCAAACGCGTCGAAGACCTCTTTTTTAGAATCTTCCGGTTTCGGCTCGAACTGCAATTCAAAAGTCGGAGTGGGCGCGGTCACGATGACAACGGGATTGGACATTTTGCGGTGAAAGTCGTGACGGGAAAGCTCGTCTTCCGAGGACACGGATTTGAACGACTGAATCGCGTCGGAAACCGAGCCTGACGATCGTCTTCTACTCATCGTGGGTGAAGAAGCAACCAAATCCGGTAAATTGTCATGGGTTTCAGGCTTCGGCTCAACCGGAATCGCATCCGGAAGCAGCGCTTCTTTCGCAAGTTTTTCATTGTTCGTGTTAGTACCAACACCACTCGTGTCGAGTTTACGCAAATGCTCCGATTCAAGAGATCGCGCAGAGTCTTTTTCGTCGTCGATACCGGTATCTAAAGTGTTATTATCACTGGAGTCTATTTTTCCATCGCCGCTCGATGTTTCTACAAATTCTTCAAACTTCACCTCTGTTTCGGAGCCAGAGTCCGTGTCGGATCCTTGAGCACGAGGAGGCACTTTCAGCCACACTTCCTGTTTCCGCAACTCGCGCGCGCGCGCGTCTTCTTCGTCCTCCGTTGCCGTCGAACTGCCTTCTTCTACAAAACATAAAAAACATGTATTTTCCACTTCCAAAATGCCAGCAAGCTTGAAAGAAGCAACGCAAATTCCCACCGTCGCTGGTATATTCGTCGGTGGTGTCTTCGTATTCGTTGCTTCCGGTGTCGGACTGTCCCGTGGCCGGATGCTGGTGCGAATATCGAAGGGTCCAATTTTTCGCGAGCTCGAGCGTGCCTTCTGTCGTCAGCGGTTGATCGACTGCCTCCTCGTACACTTCGTTTTCTTCGTCCGTATCGCTAAAAAAAATACCCATTTTACAATCGATGTATCAATTTTATTCGATTCATTTTTACATTACTAATTCGTCACCTCATGTCCGAGATCTCGTCGCTCGAGCCCATTTCAGCCGCGGACGCTCCGAAATTTCTGTCCGTCCACTCGTCCTCGTCCATCTGACTCTGTGCTTCTTCCGGGTCCGAAATCCCAGCCAAGTTCTCAAACTCGATTCTTTCCGGCGTTTGTCCGCGGTCGAGAAGGTCAAGGTTCGTCACGCCTTCCAAAGTATCCTTCGACTTCAACGAAAAACATGTGAATTAAAATACTCCGAATCGAAAATTGGAAATTGCATATTTTTCTTTACATTTTCCGGCATTTTCGCGTTGTGGGGAACGTTGAGGTGAATGTTTTCCTTGTTCATCAACGGATTCTTCCTCTTCTCCATCCTCGTCTTCATGGTTCCCGAAAGACCAAAGTGCTGGGTGCAGTAAAAGCGGCCGCCATTTTTATCTCTATCAAAAGTGTGATTACCTGGAAAATCATAAATTCATCAATTTCCTTCTGCATTTCACGAGTTTCTAATATTTCGTTCCGAAATGATCGAACCTATCCTTAACGAAGTTGAGCAATATTCGCAGCGGAAGCAGCCTCGGTGTAAGAACTTTCCCTCGGCGCTCAGTCTTTCCATCAGGTAGACTCTCTTATCGCAAAAGTGACACACCTCCGAACCTCCTTGGGTCGGAAGCGCGATCGCTACCTTTGAGTTCTACAATTCAAAGCACCGAGTGAAAAAAGAGCCAGCTTCGCAAAGTCAAAGGAAAATCCGGAAATTTTTTTCACGCATTAGTAACACTCTTTGTGGTATCTACGAGTTTTTTACCCAAATAGTGCAGAAGTAAAATTTTGAAGATTAGAAAGAGCCAAAAGTACAGTTAGTTACAAAGCGCCATGCTTACGAAATATTTACGTTCTCTAGCTGAATGATAATTTTAATTCTGGCGAAATAAATATTTACCGATCTTTGCACCTTGGGTTCAGCGTCTTGGTTTTTATTGGAAAACTGCTCAGCCATAGCCGAGACTTTATTGTGCCCAAGCAAGTTACCCTCTTTGATCTTCTTGTCAATACTCTTGAGGGTATTGTCAATGTCAGCGTACTTACTCTCCGGTTCCTTGGGGTCGCGTCCCTTCTTCTCCATCTTGATTTGTCGAGCTAAAAACTGAATGAAGCATACAGAAATCTGACGGCGGTTCGTGAAGTGTCAACACTGAATTCAATAGCCAACCTGCTCTCGACTCCATTTAGGAACCCTCTCGAGTCTGTCGTGTCTCACGCCCCGACCCATTTTGTTCTCTTCGATCTTTTTCTCGATTTCTTTCACGTTCCAATCCGTTTTCTCGATTTTACCTTTAAAAAATTAAGACAAAGTTAAAACTTGATTGGATTCAAGGAAAATACAGTTGCCACTTGAATTATTTTCTAGATTTTTCATCCCTATTTTTCCCTGACTTTGAACATTCAAAAAACAGGCTTTGTACACTTGAGAATGATTTTCAAAAAACTTAAATAAAGATGCGATTTTATACAGTTTTTAAATTTAATTAAATATTAAATTTACCGATGGCACGTAAAAGATCCTTGGGCTTTTTCTCCGAGGGTACCGTGCCTTTCAGTTTATCCTCGATATTCTTTATCCGGCCGGAAAGTCCCTCATCGATGCCGCCCCTGTGATGACCCGCGTGCATTTTCGGCTCTCGATCCTGGAACAAATCATTTCCCTTAAAATTTCGATCCCACAACTTTCCAAAACCACGAGCAAACAATTTTAGAACAAATCCAGCGTTAGTAAAATGTCGTTTTCCAAGATTTGCATTCCTCGCAACAAAACATTTGTAGTCAAACTGTTTAGTGAAACAACAAAAAACGGTTAAAAAATCGTCGTTATTCGGGAACAAAATGGCACACGAAATTCGCGTCTTTGGCTTACTGGGTAGAGTATTTTCTGCTCGAGATCTTTAACCCGATCCTTGAAATCGGCCGCCGTTTGCCGGTACAAAAATATCGAATAATCCTCGAACGGTTCCTCCTTATCTCTCTTCGCGTTCGCTTGCAGCATTTGCATGCTCTTGAAGAATTGCTGCGTAGCCATTTTTCGCAGATACTGACGCTTCATCATGCGTCCAGCTCGATTTTTTTCTATTTCTTCGAGTCTTTTCTGCCTTTCCTCCTTTACATTTTCGGTAAATTCATATTATTCAGATCGCTCCAACCAATTTCATTAGTACTGGTAATCAACAAATGCTGAATTTTCATATTAATTCACACTTTTGACGAAAAAAAAGGTACGATAAATGAGTCTAAGAAATTTATTTGCAAAAGAATACTTCTTCTTCAAAAGAAGCGTTCTCCGATAAATACAAAAAAGATCACTACAACTAAACGTCATTCCGAGGATGATAATGAAACCCAATAAAAACGCACCGATGAAAAACGTTACCTTGGAACCCTTGTCAGACCCGGTGGAAAAAAGTTGCGATAAAATAGCGAGGTACCGTTTTTTCTTGGACAAAGTACGGTTTTTTTTATTTACTGCTCCACGTTTTAACGATGTCATATCACAAGTGAAATTTTGTGTATTCGTTTCACCTCCCAAAAATATTTAGTGTTCAGATTGTATGTACTATATACACGCGCAATGTATGACCGTTTCGGCGATCGCGCATTGAAAAATTTAATATATAAGACACACCGCAACTTCGTTTACACGAAGTTTTACACTTACTGCTTGAAACGAGACGCGAACTATGAAGTATTCTTATTTTTGGAGCGATGTACAAAGTATTTCGATGAATTTTTTTATTGCACATATCTACGACGTTATTTCGTATACTTTCACGTTGGGTTTTTCTAGACGGCGAGTTTTAGGGAAAATGACCATGTCCACGATTTGTTATTCGCGGCTTTCCTTTGCATTTGAAAATACATTTTATAGTTTTCCAAAACTCGAACGTTCGAATCGACGGGACATTTGTCCAGGGATGTACTCTCTTTGTTACTTTTTATAATTGATTCTTTAATGTTCTTCGAAAGTAAAAAAGCATCAGCGTTAGCCCACCTACGAATAAAATGAACAGCCTCATATTATTTAGCTTAGAATAATTAGTTTAACATACGATTGACATTGATATGTAAGAAATTTGACGGCGCATGAAACGCGCTTTCAACGTATCGTAAGCATCACAATATGTTCGCGTGATTAAGATTAAATTCGAATCAATGCGTCGCTTTTTGTTACGGAAAACGTGTATTTCCTGTTTCTTACTCTTTTCTCTCTGCAAACTTTGTAATTTTAATGATTTTCATGTACCGATAAAAAAAGGAAATAATTCGAAATTGATTCGAAAGCAGTCGACGAGTGAAATTTGTATAACGTAAGTTTAATAGTACATTGTGTAACAAGGGCGGGTAAATGGATTTGT